>JAPDOI010000971.1:0-244295 GCA_029168955.1 Aplectana chamaeleonis | reverse complement strand
TTAGTTTAACACAGACGTAGTCGATTGTGTTTAATGGAATATTATGGCTTTGTACTAGTAACACTGACGATGCACGACGGGCATTTGAATTAGTATTTAAAGTCAAACCACGTTCTGGCTCACAAGCGATCTGCTTTCACTTTTTGGAAGAGAGGGTCTAATGTCGAATCCCTCTCATCGTACCGAAGAATTTTAGCCAGTGAGTTCTACGGATGATCAAGTTAGCATGGAAGGTCGAGGGCATGACAGTCTTTAATAATCGTGGTCTGACCAGTTTGTATTGCCCATTCGAAAAATCAAGGCAGTTATTTTACGCAACGCCTAAGTGATCTAAAATATACAAACTTTATTTATCATGATTAGCTATTGGAGGAATAAGGTCTGTTTCATCAATGCCGGATACGGCTTCATGATCTCTTACGTTCATGCTCTTCGAACGATGTATGAGAGTTCAGGAATAGCTTCTGCAGGAACTTATTGATACACTCAGAGCAGTAGAAGTGGGCGGTATGGGTTGGCTGGCGGTTCAGAAGATCTCGCACTGTCATCTTTTCAGCAGACTAGAGCATCAACTTTGGCTTCTAAATCCTATTCTTCTGAATAAAACTAATCCATGTGTTGCTTGGCGGTGAGGGTAAAATTCGGGTCTCAACTGGGACTTGTACAGAAAATTCCTGGCTTGCATTTGCGTATGCGGTGGCGCAGGATAGTCCCACAATTATTTATGTTGGAGTGGACCCAAATCGAGAAGCAATTATTGATTGAAACGGTAAAAGCGCCACGGCGGTTTGGGCGGCGCGCTATGGCGGTGCTGATGGACTATGAAAATTCTTACCGCGCGTGCCGCGCGGTAAGAACTTTCATAGTCCCCCGCTCCTCCCGCGCGTCACGCGTGCCGCGCTTGCGGTGAGGACTATGAAAGATGCCTAACTAAGTGGATTCCACGGACGAGCGGCTGGATAACAGGGGGCGGGCTGAGAAACTCTGTCGTCGACCAATGGGAGACGGGCCAAAAGGTCACGCGATATTTGAATTCAAAATGCGGCAAACAGCGTTTACGAGAGCGGTGGCGCATTACCGGGGAACATCGAAGTAGGCATTCCTCACATTAAAATCGAGTTAAAGGGTGAGTGCTTCTCATATTCGCAGCACTTTCTGGTGGTTAATTCATCTCCTATTGGTTATTCGCAACCACTTCGTTCATCTTTGACTAATCTGGCCACAGATGCAAAGCGGTTAACCAGCAGAAGCATAGGTGGTAGATTTGTGTGCCAGAAAATCGAGATAATTCTGTACAAAAATTTTCAGGAGGAGCTGGCTTGCTGGTGGGACATCCTCTTGACACTGTCAAAGCCCGACTCCAGACGATGAATGTCTACAAGGGTATTGTTGACTGTGCTATCAAGACTGCTAGACAAGAAACTGTGCGTTTAAATTCAGTTCTTCCACTCTTTTGAGATCTAGTTTTTTAGTAGCTAACCAATTCAGATCTACGGCTTGTACAAAGGCATGTGGGTTCCGTTTCTCTCGACTGGCGCTCTACATTCTTTGCTGTTCGCTGGATATGGTGCTGCGCTACGATTTCTGCACCCCGGCGAGTCAAATGTGGAGGCCAGAAAGGATCTGCCAATGATTGAGGTCAGACCAATCTCGGGCTTTCCAGTCTTTTTCTAAAAATAGCACATCTATACTCGAGTTGCGATGCACAGAACGCCGATTTCGTTGGTTTTGATACAAAACATCGCACGTCATCACACCAAAGGAGAACCTAATCCTAAGGCTTGATCAAGGTGATATCAATACAGCTAACTAGCACTGTCGCTCGTGACTGATGGCATTGACTCGAACTCTGCAGGACAACTTTTTCGAATTGGGAGAACCGGTGCCTGTGGAGACTGCGGCCGGCTAAGTGAGAGAGTGATGCTAATTTTTCCTCTTCTCAGATATTGATTGCTTCCATTTGTGGCACTATGGCGCAAGTGATACCCGTGATACCAGTGGAACTGTTGAAGACACGATTGCAGGTTATTGTGTTTCATGATAATCACTCCAGAGGCATATATTGAAGTGGTCTCATGCTCAGGTTCAACGTGAAAACGTCTCACGGTACACGAAACACGCATCAACACTGTACGCTATACTTGTTCCAAATGAAATTCATTTCGAATATCCGGCTTTTCGACTATAGTCGGATATCGTACTTTTTCGAATATTCGACTTTTCGACTATAGTCGGATATCGCACTTTTTCGAATATCCGACTTTTCGACTATAGTCGGATATCGCCCTTTTTCGAATATTCGACTTTTCGACTATAGTCGGATATCGTACTTTTTCGAATATTCGACTTTTCGAATGTAGTCGGATATCGCCCTTTTTCGAATATTCGACTTTTCGACTATAGTCGGATATCGTACTTTTTCGAATATTCGACTTCTCGACTATAGTCGGATATCGCACTTTTTCGAATATTCGACTTTTCGACTGTAGTCGGATATCGCACTTTTTCGAATATTCGACTTTTCGACTATAGTCGGATATCGCACTTTTTCGAATATTCGACTTTTCGACTGTAGTCGGATATCGCCCTTTTTCGAATATTCGACTTTTCGACAGTAGTCGGATATGAGACTTTTTCGAATATTCGACTTTTCGAATAAAAAGTCGACTTTTCTATCCGACTATGCAAATAACTGAAGTGCAAGTAACTGTTTTTTTCACATGAAAACACGTCGATTTCTCACTCATCCACTCGCGGGCGTTCTGACAGATTAAAGCATCACTTTTCAAACCAAAATCAGACCGATACTCAGACACGCTGACGGTTGTTCAGCGGGGTAAAAAGGCTTGTCGGTGCGACGGCGGGAGCCAAAATGGGGAGGAGTCGAATTGCCGGTTGTACCGCATATATAGAGAAATTCAATTCACGGAGACGGATATTTGGCGGTGAAAAAGGGGTTGACGGTGCAACGGCGGGGACGTGCTCTACCGTCAAATATGTGACACGTTCCGCAACTCGGACCAAAAAAGATGGGTGCGCCGGCATCAACATGTTTAGACAAAAGTATTAACATTGATAGGGGTATAAAAGGCTCCTCATCTCACCGTGAGCCTCAGTCAGCTTATCGGAGCTGGACCTGGAAGGTGACCTCGAGTCACCTTCCGGAAGATCCGCCGGATACCGGAGGATAATTTTTGTCGCCGAGGAGAGGGCTCCCAGGGCTCGGGGGATGGTACCCAACTGTAGGGTCATCTCCTCATGGTCCGCAGTAGGGTGCACCCCACCGTGGACCGTGGGATCACCTCTTTTGTGGGGACGCCAATAGGGATTTCCCCTGGGTCCCCTCTGCGGACCCGGGAATACCCAGGATGTATTGGAAAGCGCGTGACCGGAAATCTGGTTCGGTTGTACCGCGGTGTGATATCGGTTGAACGGTGGTGGAAGATCGGTTGTCCAGCAGATGCCCCAGCCGATCAACCGACGTTCCCCCGCCGAGTAACCGCCCATGAGTCTGTGCGGTTGTACGGAGGAACAATATCGGTTACACGCTGGATGACCAGGGAGGGGCAACCGACATTCCCCCGCGGAATAACCGCTCCCATGCCTGAGTATGGCTGCTTGGTGGATGTTTAGGCGTGCCTTATAGTATTTGCCACAGGTTTCGTGGTAAGAGCTTATATCTGGCGGAGTTTCCGTAGCTATATGCTGCTAGCGTGCTATATTCTTCCATTTAGATGTGAAAAGGCACTTCGCAATGAATAAAGTGTGCCCAAATGGTAATGGCGGCCCACGCGGCCGGCATGCTTGGCAGGCGGCCGTCGCATGTGCCGCCCTCGGACGAGTGTTGGATTTCAAGGACGGCCGTCCCCTCTCCCACCGTCTGCAGAGCAGATTGATCGGCGCAGTTCTTGCTGCCTGCCGGTACCGGCCCCGTTCGTAGTCGATGGCGGTGGGGACTTGTCGCATGCCCGTCCGAGAGCGGCTAACGCGACGGCCGCCTGCCAAGCACGCCGGCCGCATGGGCCGCCAATCTCCTTCGGACGCACCTTACGCTCGCCGATCAGTGAGGCCCCGGTCAGACTTCGTCGAAAAACCTGCTGAGTCCGACTGAGTCCGAATGAGTCCGGGGTGGAAAAACCTGCTGAGTCCCACTGAGTCCGGTTGCCCCCAGCGCCAACCAACTCCTCTGTGAAACACGCAATTGATAGTGACGATTATCACTTCAGCTGTGAATCGGAACGTGTTTGGTGGCTGATCTTTCTTGTTTTCAACATGTCTGAATCTGATTTCCGTATCAGCAGTACGTGGGGCAGAGCGCAGACGGCGAGAGTCGAGATGCGGCGGGACTCGGCAGGTCGCAGTCGGCCGAAAAAAATGCACCCAAATCACGTGAAAAACACCTATATCGACTGGGTGGGGTGAGGATGATTTCGGTGGGACTCAGTGGGACTCAGTCGGTGCATTGGCCCCGCCCTTGTACGCATGAGAACCATCAGTATCGACCGGGGGGATCGCGGTGGGCATCAGACGGTCGCAGTCGGACTCAGGGGGTTGATTTTTTTGCACCCGTCTTCCACGAATTCGATGCGTATCGACCCGGTGGGACTCAGTAGATCCACCGACTATGACGGGGGCCTCAGAGCTGTCCGATTTTCTTGTAAAGAAATTAGGTTGATTCTATACCTAACTTTGTTTTTAAAGTTGATTATTGCGGTAGAGAGCCTATCACATTTTGATTTCCTATGAAATGTCACATATTCAGAGTTCTACTACCGTGGAGGAAAGAGCCTCTACAATTTGGGAAACGTAAAAACATAGAAGTTTCAAAAAAGTTGCTAGAAATAATTCTTCCTGGGAGAATCTGCTCTCTGCCGACGGGTCGCGAAATGCCTCGCACGAGTACATGAGATTCCCAGGGTTTTGGAGGTATCTAGTCTAATTTTATCGCGAGAATTTACGTAAACTACGGACATATTAGCCCCAGTTGGTGGAATTTTAGCTACGTCACCTTCAAGAACTAAGGAAATTCTCGCCGAGAATGCGGGAAAAAGGGTGGAAGATTCTCGCCTTGATCGATCCACCCTGTCCTGATCAGTACTACAGGGCGATCTCCCCTGCGATCGACCGCACTGCCGTTTCTTCCCAGGGTCTGCAGCGTCCCCGCGGTCAAATGTATCGTTGGCACGGTCTTCCAGAGAGCGGTTCGGGGTCACCCTCCACGGTCAGCCACAGAGTATCGAGCAATCGATTCGCGAGAGGACTGGATCAGCACTACGAACGGCATCCATGCGTTCAGCGTAGCCAACGCGGGATGAGATCGCTGTTCAACACAGGCTGTCGCTAATCCCATAACATGGTTGAGCAGGCCGTTGCGGCCGGTGACCAAAATTTTACGACCCCTCTGTGGACCAAAATTTTTACAACACCCCCCCCCCCTTCTTGGGATGAAAAAAAATTCACGACCAAAATCGTGGCCCCTATAATTAGTACTAAATCTCTTTAATTTGACATCTTGAAGTCCACATAACTCGCTACCTTCGCAGAATTATTCCTTTTTTTAAGCCAATCCTCGTTGGGACCGGCGTTGAGCTATAGATACGACCCGGGGGTTACAGACGCAACAGTTATTTTTCATGGATAAAATTAGGAAAAAAATGAATTTACTTACCACTTACTAACTACGCGACTTACTACTCCTACCCCATTCTACCCCTCCCCCTCAAACTTTCATTTTTCTTCAAAAATTACCGGAATTTCTACGACCTCCCCCGTTGCGACCTCTCGCAAGCCTGCCCTGCACTGGCCCATAAATTCTCGCAACAATTAAGGCGAGAATTCACGGGCTTAGCGACAGCGAGATCAAAATAGAGAATTTCGCCTTTGTTTTTGCGTGGAGTATGCTTAGAGCTTGCACCCTTACACCTTTGATGCAGTATAAGCGGGCTTTAGCGAGCGTCGCGAGGACCCGAAAATCCCTGCACTACGGAATTAGAGAGCGTAACAGGCCGCTCCCTTGAAAGCACTTTGCTACCCACGGGCAGAGTTTTGAGCTGTTGAATACGAAAGGAAAACTTGACAGACGCACAGAAGGGTGCCCACAACGATCCATCGGTCGCACGAAATTATGTATGGTGCCTCTATAGTCTGGACACGCACCGTAGTCGTCCTACAAATAGCGGAAGTCTGTCAGCAACATCAATAAGGTTTCTTAAAAAAACGCTCCCATCTGACCTACACCCACAAAGTTTCTTTCAAAAGCAAATATAAATAAAAATTGTGTTTGAAGACACTGGTCGCGATCAAATATGCTTGTGGTCTTTTTTTCTCTAAACCCTTTTGTGGGTCTCGAGTAGTAGGACCTATAAGAAAAAATCGCGAAAAAACCACTGTTTCGGGCCAAATTTGAAGCCCGAACTTTCTTGTCTTTTGATGGTGGACGAGCCCACTCCACATCATCGGCATCGGTGACCTCTTATATCAAGAACATCAGCTGGCTTGAAATTGAATTTCAATCAATGAAGCTTTGGATTTATGTACACATCTTGTCAAAAACATTGACTGAAGTGATGCTTTCATTGTTCAACTGTTTTTATTCGTTAAATTTGCATTTATTTCGTCCTCTGAATGTCGATGATTTTTGACTGCTCGGCATGAGACGGCGATCTTTGTCGTCATCGCTGTGCACGTGTGCACGAAACAGCTTCTTTGGGCCCTAGAAACTCTAATTCTAGCCCGTTTTTCACCGCTCTACCTTCATAGTTTTTCAGCTGTTTTTGATCTAATCTGATTTTTGTAGTTTTTTCTATAACGTTTTTCATCGTGATCACAGCCTCTAAATAATAACTAAAATCAAATACAGATTACCGGATGAGCGTAATTATTTTCGAGGAGTGTGATTGACAAGCAGTTTTTTGTAGTGAAGTTTTAAGATCCGACTTTGCGACAATGTTCGGATTTTGAACTATTCAAATATCCGGCGTTTCGACTGTAGTCGGATATAACCCTTTCGAATATTCGACTTTTCGACTGTAGTCGGATATCGCACTTTTTCGAATATTCGACTTTTCGACTGTAGTCGGATATCGCCCTTTTTCGAATATTCGACTTTTCGACTGTAGTCGGATATCGGACTTTTTCGAATATTCGACTTTTCGACTGTAGTCGGATATCGCCCTTTTTCGAATATTCGACTTTTCGACTGTAGTTGGATATCGCACTTTTTCGAATATTCGACTTTTCGACTGTAGTCGGATATAGCACTTTTTCGAATATCCGACTTTTCGAATAAAAAGTCGACTTTTTTATCCGACTGAAACAGTCGGATACTCATCCGATTATTCGATTCGGAACAAGTATACTGTACGCCGGACCAATGGAGTGTGCAAGACAAATCCTGAGGACCGAAGGAGCTGGGGGGCTATTCAAGGTATGCATGATTTGGCCAGGTTTCTAGTCATTTATGGATTTCGCGGCTCCCAGGTACATACAATACAACTCGTAGGATTTGGTTAGAAAGCGCTCGAAAACGCGTTTTAGTGTCTTCGTTGAGGGCTAACCAATCTGTATACCCCTTGTGAGGGTTTCGTTTAGAATTAAAGAAGTTCCGCGATCAACCAGGTTTCTAATTGCAGTACCGTGGCGAGGGAGAAGCGTTGAGGCTATAACATTGGGTAGCCAGCAAAACGAGGCTCATGAATATCACTACATTTTCGCTCAAGGTTAGATTTAAAGCGAGTTATTTAAAAAAAAAAACGAAAAAGACGCGAAAACGCGTTTTTGCACGCTCTCTGACTAAATTCTACGTGCGGTCTTGTACACAGAATGTAGCTGACAGCTAGAGACTTCTTAAAAACTTTGCGTTCCTTACGTGAATACAAAAATGAGATATGTCACTTATACGAACTAAGGGCGTTCATGAAAAACTCTGCAATTCGACTATTGCCAGCTACGCGCATTTCCTCACCCAATTGGAGGCCCTTTATCGCAAGATTCGTAGAGAACTTCACACAGCACGAGGTCTCGCTACTCGCTATCAAGAAAGGTTGAAATGCTGAGCTCTTTATGAATGTCACAGGCACTAAGTATTCCAGCCTCGACTTACAGGAGAATCCATCGCTAGATTATCGATTATGTTAATTGGCTTCAATATCTGAATGTTTCTCAGGGTGGAAAAGTGATATTCTTTCGGGACAACATCGGCTATCTCTTCTACATTCCCGTTTACGAGCTGATCTTGAGATGTACACGAAGTCAAAACGTCAACGAAACTGCAGCACAGGTTGGTTGTACAAGTTTACGTACAAGTTCAGCCCCAAACTACCTATTCAAAGCTTCTCTTATTCAAAGCGTCTAGCATGATATTTAGTTGTTCGCTGGTGGATGCGCCGGTGTCTCAGGATGGCTTTCCGTCTGCCCATTGGAAGTAATAAAAAATCACATTCAAGCCGACAATACTTCCCAAGTCATGTCTGTCTTTCTTATCCCATCCCGAAAATATTCACCTGTACTAACAATTTGCTTTTAGGAATGCGACGGATGTTGCGCGGCGACTGTGGCGCGAGAATGGCGTCCGAGCATTTTATCGAGGTGGTCTTGCGATGTCCATACGCGGTTTCGTGGTGAACGCCGTGGTTTTCCTAGTCTACGAGAACACGTTCTCGCTTATTGATACGTCGACTGCCAGCATTGCTTTAGCTGTCTCTTGATCTCCTATACTTACTTTCAATCTGAAACACAATGATTGATGTGATGTAAACTGGTTGCATATGTACAAACCTATGGCGGGTTTACTACCATTCGAAAAGAGCGCTCGCGCGTATTACGCTGTTCTCAAAGGGCAGCTGATCACCTCCTCAATAACAGCTTTGAATCCATTTACTTTGCAATCTGTATTAGAGATTTTTTATGTCGCCTCCTTGTCTGTTATCTACAATATGCACATGAACATAAATCGTCAAGTATAATTTTCAGAACTGTTGTTAAACGCTTTTTTCACATGCAGAGAAGCTTAAGGGAACCTTCCCTAAAGTCTTCTCACTGACTAAGGCTAAGCGCACAATGCACCTGGAAAAACTGTGTTCAGAAGCTATTCTTACAGATATCAGGAAAATTCGAACGCTGATCTGAATGACACCTCTCAAATCTCGTAGTAACTCTTCTAACCCCACAAATCGAGATATGGCTCCTCGCGAACTTCCTGAATTCTGAATTCGACTGTTTTATGGACGAGTTGTCTCATGCCCATAATTCTTTTTATTCGTAGCCGCTGCACGATAGCGAATTGAAATAAAGTGGGAGAGAGAGAGCGATATGGATCTGCAAACCGAAAAGTCGATTCAAATTTGAAAATATATCTAGCCGATAGTGAATTCGAAAGTCAAGTAATGGGCGGGCCTACGGTGATTTTGGAGTGGGTCGTCCCCGTTGTCCTCGCCTATATCTCGTGATTCAGAAAAAAGATCTCGCATTTGGCATGTGACGAACAGGAAGGGTCTACTACACGATGAACTACAAAATTAATTACATACAAATCTAGAAATTCATGTCTGAGAGTGTACACTGCCTTTAACTGAAGACGATTTCAGAAAAAAAAACCTGCCTAGACGAAAAGTTCATGCCCCTTACTAAAGTTTTCATAACCCTTGACAATAGAATCGCATGTTATTTACACGATCTCCGGCTTACTGTTCTCACAAAAAAAGTAGGAAACTAGATTCACCAAAAGTAAACATTCTTAAGATGCGCCACAGAGTACTCATTGTGTCTGATCAGATATGTGTACCCAATAGTAAATAGTTCACTTCTACGATCTGATTCAACAGCTTGTTATTCTTGGAGTTCACACGTGGACATCACTATCTTTGTGATTATCCTTACATATATGTACTTATAATCTTTATCGGAGACTTCTGAAAAACTGTCAGGGTAAAGTGGTGGACTTGAATTTTCATTGTTCTCTCTGATGAAAGAGGATTATTTCTGCTCCGTGTAAACCTTAACTACTAACGCATTAGAATTTCGTGCATTTGATCTGTTTCCTTATTGCTGACTTACCACATGTCTTAAGCTATTTTTCGAAGTATTGTTTCTCTACAATTTTTATATGTTTTGCCCACCCTGTAAGCGTATTGACTTACTTGACCTAATCGGCTGGATTCAGCCTGACGCCGTCATTCCGCATCTTCACCGAGGTGTACCGCCCTAGTAGTCGGTCATGTCCATTCTTCACGGTCCTCAGCCACAATTTAAACACATTCCATCCAGCCGTCACTATTCCATTTCCTGCGCAACGAAACATGCGCCTGAACTGTCTTTCGATGCCGAGTGACTTCAAATCTTTAACCCCATCCGTCCAGAACTTCCGCCTACGTCCAGGTGGCCGTTCTCAGACAGGTTTCAAAAACATTCTTAAAGCGTGTTGTACGAGACGATCTGGCGTTCTTCTTAGTATATGCCGAGCAGTCGAAGTCGAATTCCCATTGCTGCTTGAGATGGTGTTGGGAGATGCTGGCATCTCCCTCAGGTTAAGCGTTGATGTACTGGAAAAATATTAGAGCGTATTAAAGAAATGAATCAAATGAATAGAAAATTCTCTTGAGAATGCATTATTCTTGCGTAGTCTTATTCACTAGACACTAACAGACAAGTAAGAAGCGCTATGTCGTAGATCAATGAGTATTAAATTCATTGCAGTACATTCACACGCTCGCTCCCGATCTATCAGTGGCGGACGTGTTCATTTATAATTTTTTTCTTTCATAAACTAATCATAACCATTGATTTACATAGTCATCAGCCAAATGGACGCGCTGTAGGGATGCGATGGTTATCAGAGCGAAAGAAACGGACAAAGGAAAAAACAGAAAAACTACGAAAGACAGAGAAATAATAACAAAAAGAAACAGACATTCTACCTATTGACAGAATCCTTCACGCTGATTCGCACCAACGTGAAAGAGGGCCGTCCAACAAAACAAAGGCGTCGAATTTTAGGAAGTCGCGCTCATTAATTCCGTGCAAATTCATTCAATCGATAGCCATCTTCTCTTCGTTCTCCCACGTGCAAACTTACCAGACAAGCAGCGTTGAGGCATCCTACTTGATTTTGCTTATAGCCTAGATGCAGGTGATTAAGACTGGCTTAGCTTGGCTCTTACTATGTGCATACTAGGTACCACACCTATTATTCGAGCAGATAAAGTAACGTCGGCATGGATCGTGAAGAGACTTCGCGTTCACTGTCGATGGTTGGAGCAATTTTGGTGCCATATGCTATAACGTAGGTGCACCGGGTTTGCGCCAAGCTCCAATGTGGAACGCAAAGTCTCTTCAGAATCCATGCCAATGTTAAAGCTTTTGTGAGTACCCACAAGGCATTTTGTCAAAAAAAAAGATGGTTACACAAGTAGTTCTGGCAACCAAATCTGGTCACTACCTTGTTAAGAAAGCAAATTAGCGTTATAGGCCCACCAATGATGAGTATCTGAGCTTATACTTTTCGTTGAAAAAACCAGGAAACATTAACTTTTTTGCAGTGGGTATCACTCTGAGTTTTCTATATTGCAGCTCTAAAGTAGAGCCAGGCTAATCCAACAGAATGCAATTAGGACTGAGATTTCATGAAATTGTTGATTTCCCCATAACCTAAAAGGAATTGAACGGCATAGTAGTCTAGAAAACTATTTTCTCCTAGACTGTATACTCGATCTAATAAAACATTTTTTCTTCAAAAATCATGCGAATTCTCTCCCTGACCGAGTCTACCTAATTTTCTGCCTAGCAGGCCTACACGAGACGCAGAATCTAACACGGCATCCTATTCAAAGGCATAGTTCACAATGGATTTCGTTTCCGGCACTTCCTTTTATGATCAAAGCTCTTGCTTCCTGTTTAACAGCTACATTGGGAAAACGGCAGGAAATCATGGAAAACTGTTGTTTGCGCCCGGAATTTCCTTTCATGGAAAACTGTTGTTTGCGCCCGGAATTTCCTTAAAGGCAGCATTTTGAAAATCCTTTATCTGCCCGCCCCTGTAATCGCTCTAAAACAGAGGTCCTAGGCCACTTCCACCGTCGCCGATGTATGTGGTTTACTTAGTGCACTTATTGAACCACCCACATCGGCGACGATGGAAGTGGCCTAGGACCCCTGCTTTGGAGGAGACGGCAATTAAAGGAGGCGTGCAGATGCAGGGCGGAACCAAGCGGTATTCTGGGTGGTTTTCGACGCTTCAAAATGTGTGTGTTATAATCTAAGCCATACCATTCAGCTCAGGAGTTATTTCAACCATGTTTACGAGAGTGTATGCTGCCTTTAATCGACTTCTAAGAAAGGGAGGGTCGATGGCCAGGTATCTTTGTGTTGACCTACGATCTCGCTATCAAATGAAGTTGATTTTTCTTCAGGTGATTTGTGGGGGGGGTAGGGGGGTAGGAAAAGTGAACCGATATGTGTAGAAACGGCATTCTTCACGTAATCGTTTAGTTACTACATTTCATCAACTTTCCCTCATTTGTACTTCATCAGTTGTTGGTCAGCTACTTACACGATGACCGGCAGCAAATTGTACCAGATGGCTGACGTAGGACCGGCCTCTTGACCGAACTCGAGACATTGGACTTCATATATCCTTACAATATAGCGTTGTTAACCCGACAAACCCTCCCTACCTTCTTAGGTGGGCCCAATGAACTGATCAAACTTGAAAAACAGTAAGTGGTTTTCAACGCATACAATGCCTTCAAATCACAAAGTCGAAATTGGTGCGAAACCTAAAAATTTAACCATTTCCTATACCTTTGACGTGTGCTTCATATTATTACTCTAGCCGATCGAACTTCATCCTGTGTCAGTGATAAGATGTACATTTGCGCAAATTGTTGTCGCAGCGTTTGTTTTATCGCGCGCCAGGCATTTGTGGATACTTCGTATTAGTTGCGGGAGTAGTATATACATATGTTTGCCGATTCACTACGTCGTATGATACACCTTGAAGCAAACATCTTCACTGATATGATATACACAATCACACGGTATGTGCCGACATGCCATCGCTGCAGTTCCTCATCATCCTCGTGAGCTGTGGAAGGTGTCATAGAGGAATTTGAGTCGCTCTCTAGTTTTCTCACACATATTTCTGCAATACACATTGGCTCCTATGGGATGCTGCTGATACGGCACATAGATTGTTCATCTATTCGTAACATAATTTCATCACAACACTTTAACGCTTAGCATGGTAATCTGATGAGCTCTTTTCATCCCAAGCCAATTAAACTCTCACACCCAATATTCTTAGACGTTCACTAGACTGATCCAAACTGAGTATTTTATGATGCATTCTGAATTCGCAAGGAGCAGCTCAGTTAACACCTAAAAGACCTCGTGTCCACATTGCGCACCAGGGGTGTGCATTTTCCGTTTACCGATTTCCCGATTTTCCGGATTTACCGGGGTTTTTCGGTAAATTTTGATTTACCGATTTACCGATTTTTTCTCAAAATTTACCGAAATTTTTACCGAAAAAAAATTCGGGTGTTTCTAGCTCAATCGGCCTATTTCTTACTCGTATTTTACGGGTTCGCTACTGTTATGGCATCACTGTGGCGCGATATCCTTCTTCGTACTTCTTTTTGTTACTCTTTCTAGCCCCTCTGGCTTACTTTCTGAATAATCCAACGATCTTTTCACCTTTTATGTCACGTGCCTCCTCTTATTGAAATACTACTCCGAGAAATACATATCAGCAGAGTTCTAAAGCAGATATTTCAGTAACTGGAATCTTTTTCAATTAGCTGAGTCCTGAAGCAGATTATTCAGGAACTGAAAATTTTGGAGAGCCCCGGACACAACACTGAATCCGCTGTAGTTCTGGAACGACTCCATTGTGAAATCATCGTACCAGCACCTTTCCCCACTGACCAATAAGTACTTTTGCGCGCCTCCTGGCAAAGCTGAGGCGGAATGGATGTTTTCTGCCTCTGCCCTGATTTTGAGTAAGTACAGAAAGACCTTGACGACAGAAAATTTTGAAATGTTATTTTTTCTCAAAATCAACGTCTCGCTGATCAGCTTCACCCGTTGAGCTCAGTTTAATATGTAAAACTCACTCATTATTTGTACTATCCTCATGCACTATTGAAAATGATACATAAATAGTATTGGTCATTTGTGCTACCGTATCATTACATATAACAATGGAATATATATCAAAGTCGAAGTCAGAATTTCTACCGAATTTTCCGTTTTTACCGTGTTTACCGAAAAAAAAGTTCGGGAAAAGGTTTCGGTAAAAAATTTACCGAAAAGAATTTTCCGCACACCCCTGTTGCGCACCCACGCCATGAACTCGATTTTTTTCGTTTTACTTCAAGAAAAACGGATTATTTTTGAGTATTGCTGGAATATCCATGCTTAAACAACTCGCATAATTGGTATGCAGATCTTAAGCGCCATATATCTCCTTTTGACATAGTATTTCACAACAAGTATCAAAATTAAAAACGCACTGAATCGATTGGCCGTGGAGTGCGCGGTCTCTTGAGTGTTAAAGGGGGAGTCTAGGAACGCGCCCATTTCACTACGGTACCGTAAGTAAAAACCTGACTGATTGCGAAACTTCTTTAGTTCTCAGCGAAACTCTCACAAAAACTATACCATTGGGTAGCACTCAACGCCATGATCATCAATATCGTCCGATTTTCACTCAAAGTTGAGTTTGAAGCGAGGTGTTCAACAAGGACGAAAAAGACGCTAAAATGCATCCTCGAGCGTTCTCTAGCCGAATCCTATGAGCGTTCTTGTAGGTTATTGCGATTGTATTGATCTGACTTCTAACGTTTCAGTCGTATAATGCGGATAAGCCACACTTTAGTGTTTGAGTAGAGTCTTACCATCAGTTTTCGCAACAATTTTTAGCTCTTCACGGTCGATTTTTTTTTGGTAGAATCGTGCTGTGTTTTTGCAGCAATACTTGGCTGGGAGGGGTTATGTAGTTTGGTGAACGAGAATCTGGAGTTGCTTGTCGAGTTTATGAAGGGTGTGTGTAGGTCGCGAAGAAGCAATACTGCACCACACCTACCACTACTACCAATACCGTGGGTGTACGGTGGTTTTGTCGAATTCCCAGGTTAGGCCAAAACTTCGTTATGGGGCGGTCTTCGGCGTGCTGAGCTTGAATTTAAGGCGTCTTCGACGAAAGCACCACATTTTCGTGCTTAGCACCCTAAGCAATCACCATATAGTAGTTTTGAGCTGTATCCTTCACAAATTCCCTGGGAATTGCCTGATGGGTGCTTCAACAACGCTCGTAACTTTATTCCGAGGTGTCCACAGCAAAATCCAATTCCAGATTCGAAGAAAGCGTAACAGAATTGACCACATCATTGAAAAGGCAGGGTTGGCCATGTGAGGGTACTTAGTCAGGAGCTGGAAAGAGTTACGGCAAGCCACGTTACTCTGCACGTGACAGCTTTTTTCCTCTGCCGAATAGGCTAAACTAAACAAGGTAGTCTACATGCACACAAACTCTGTTCGCAGCCAAATCGGCTTTTGAGTTAACTTTCTGCTGATCGTCAATATTAGATTCAGTGACATGTTGTACAAATAGTTGAGCGCAACAAGTTTCCCTCTCTCATTGGAACCAGACGGTTTTCCCAAGGTGGAGGGCATCAGGAGGAACGCGTTGCTTAGTTTTAGTCCATTCGGAGTTTTTTCCACTTTTCACGCCAGTCTATTTGGTCCGCTGTGTGTTTTGGTGCAGCGAAAACCTCTGCCCGTTCGTTGTAAAGCTATCAGCTGACGCCGTTGTGCAAGGGTCAACTCAACGCCGTCTAACGGTCAGTCCCACTTGCCTCACCCTAACATTTTCGAAAAAAATCCATTCAGAGGATTACTGTTTGGTTTTGGCTTGGATAGCAACTATTTGTGTTTACTTGCACTCGTAACCACCCCTGTCCTATGGAGGCGGAGTTGCTTGAGACCCACCTCTCCGTACAACTTCTGCTCCACACATTTCATTTCAGTTCCACTGAACTTTGATAAGAAATCAATTGGTTATCTCCGTTTCATTAATAATCTCTCTATCCAGAGCAGTCGTTCACGTCTATACACCTGACATTGGACACACATTTTTCATCTTTTCTCGCTCGAACTTTGAAAAAAAGATGGCATTTACGAGTGATTATGCAAGTCGGTATTTTCCACATTTTGCTCTCGTGAATAGCAGCAAACGGCGTACATAAATCGTTCCGCCTCCAAATCATTTTTTCGGATCTCACAGATAGCCTGTTTTTTTCAGCCGCACCAGCCGTCCACATCCATTGTCTTATTTTTTGTACTTGTTATGTATACAATAATAAAGACACAGAAGACAAGAATAAAGACACTGAAGGAACCATCATATATGTATGTAGTGAGGACATCGAGAAAGTAAACTAGTAATCTTTCCACAAAAACTTCTGTGACCAGAAACATTTGCCAGTCCACCAGCAAATATAAACATTTATTCATCATCGATTTTCCGTAGAAACGTTGAAGACTGGAACGCGCTATGACATAGTCGTAAAGTTCGCGAAATAACTTTATTCTGATGAATGGACGGGGCTGCGACGGTAGATCATCCCGCGCAAATCGAAACCCCATTCTCAATTCTCCAGTGGGGTCGCCAACCCCGCACGGCCAGCCGCTTGGTCCATGCGTCAGACTAAATCGAAAACGGAAACCATACATGATCGGGGATCGTTCTCATCCACCAGGTTGTCCAATAATTCTTGTCCGAAAATTTCACCATTTTTAATTTTTTTCAACTTTATTGAAAAACAAGTCTAATCAACAATATAATCACCACAGTTATCCACAACAGTGGCCCATCGATTGTGCAGGTCGCCGATGCCCTTCGCCCAGAACTCCGGGGGCTGCGACTCGAAGAATTCCGCGATGTCGGATTTGAGGTTGTCGTAGTTGGTAAATTTTCTTCCGGCCAAATGGTGCTTCAGCGGGCGGAACAAGTGGTAGTCGGAGGGGGCGAGGTCCGGGGAATACGGCGGATTGGCAACCGTCTCCCAGCCGAGCGTCGCCAACTTCTGCTGGGTCTCCTTCGCCACGTGGGGGGCGCGCGTTGTTGTGCAGCAGGTGGACCGAGGCCCGTCGGGGACGCTTTTCTCGAATGGCGGCGGCTAGTTTCTCGAGCTGATCGGTGTAGATGTAGGCGGTGACCGTCCTGCCTCGCGGGAGCAGCTCGAAGTACAGCATGCCCTTAGTGTCCCGCCAGCAGCAGAGCATGATCTTCGGACAAGAATTATTCGTCAACCTGGTACAATGGGCCCTTATGTCAGCAAACTCCATTTTGACGTTATCCATGATCTGTACGAAGAAGACGCTGCTTTATCTTCGAAGGCAGTGTTCACGAAGAAAAAGTTGCACGCCTTTTTGGCTGGAACGTAAGCTTTAGGTCCTTCTAAGAAGATTTAGAACGGAACTGCGACGAAAAACGGCCGGTTAGTTAGTGAAAATATCGTGGGCCTGCCAACCCATTGCGGCACTCCGCCCACGTCCTATAACAGTTGCCGTGAATTCTTGTTAAGATGAGCGATGGTTTCCGATCAAAAGCCCCGCCCTTCCCTTCATTCTCAACGTCCCTCTTTACTCTCGCACACATCGGCTTCAAAAAAAGGGAATTACAAGCCTCGGACAACTCGTCCACAATGCCTCCCTTGCTGATTTTCGAGGGGCCATAACTCCATTTTAAGGGGGTCTTGTACAATTCCAGTGACGTAATTTAAATCAGCATGGGACCGTTCTCAGGATATGCGCAGAAACAGAAAAACGACTTTTATCGTGAACACTGCCTCTAAGGGCAGCCAGCATACACGCTCGTAAACGTAACTGAAATAATAACGTGAAACGAACAGTATGTCTTACAGCATAATGCCTACGCATTTTGAAGCGTCAAAAACCTCACACAATGCCCTATCCCGCATTGTGGGTCGTTTTTGACGCTTCAAAATGCGTAGGCAATATGTTGTAAACCGTGCGATTCTATTCACGTTGTTATCTCAATCACGTTTACGAGCGTGTATGCCGCCTTTAATCGAAATTGTCCGGGAAGGAACTAAAAACAGGCAACCATATATATATATATATATATATATATATATATATATATATATATATATATATATATATATATATATATATATATATATATATATATATATATATATATATATATATATATATATATATATATATATATATATATATATATATATATATATATATATATATATATATATGACTTACTTGACTTATTCGGTTGGCTTTCGCCTGACATGCCATTCCGCATCTTCACCGAGGTGTGCTGTCCTAGTAGTCAGCCGTGTCCATTTTTCATTGGTCTTCAGCCACAATTTGAACAATTGTGGCTTGTGTAAAAGACTCCATGACTCCCTAGGTACGGATCCTAAGGTGTTATGGACCAGAGGCCTTAGTGTGCCGGACAGCGACACCTTTATGCAATGTGCAGGATACTTTCGCGATATAGTTGTGCACGCTATATCGCTCGAACGTTCCCTGTGTACACTCAAACGTCTGCTGGGTTCAGTAGAAGCAGGGGCACCAACGAGGCAGAGTACCAACAGACTTGTATATACACCCACATATATATATATATATATATATATATATATATATATATATATATATATATATATATATATATATATATATATATATATATATATATATATATATATATATATATATATATATATATATATATATATATATATATATATATATATATATATATATATATATATATATATATATATATATATATATATATATATATATATATATATATTCATACAGCTGTTTGAACAAAGGTATTCGGCACTATTAAAGGTCGTCAAGGGAAGGAAAACGAAGAAATGAGAAGAATCACCTCAAAATGTGAAAAAAAAGCATGCGAATAGTCATGAAATCCTGTTCTGCCATAAGTGGAAAACGGTCGTTTAAAGGTCCTTTAGCGTCCTCGCAAAATTTTCTTGCTAGGGCGCGCTTTTGACGTAACCAAATCAGCTGGGTGGATAGAAGACTACAAGGGGTGAAATTTTTACGGATTTGGCATAATCATAACCATTAGCTACCCTTCACAATCCGACCATATGAATAGTCTATTTCAACAAAATGGAATAGCCATCAACAGCTGCTCCATTCAGAGTTCTGGGATTTAAAGGCAGTGTTCAGGATAATCTTCGAATTTGAGATTAATCGCTAGGTCGATTGTTTGGCCTCCGGGTAGAACTAAATCGACAAAGAAATTCAGAAAAACGCCCTAGAAAGACACCAAATCCTTTACTCTCACCCCACCTTTTTACTTTCACTGGAACTTTTCGTTGTGAAAATAAAATATTTTGTGGACCCGTCCCTTGCGATTACCTACTCTCTACTGCTCCGTCCTTTCCTTCGGACCCTTACTAATACTGGTTTGCCTGAAATACTCTTCCATTTTTGATTAGCCCCATTTTTTACCGGTGACAAACACCGTGAACATGTTCATCCAACCGGACAACTAGTCCAGGCCAGAGATTAATTTCACTTAAATAAGATGTTTTAGTTCGATTTTTGCTGTTTCTTCGTAATTTTGGTAACCCTTGGTTGCCAACGCACAGTTTTGAGTGGAAAACTCGGCAACGAAAATCATCGTGGACACTGCCCTTAAGTCAATTGACGTTTTCGAGTGATTTGATTAATAGGCGGTATCCATTAGCCATTATTGACCTACTCAATGCATACAATGTTGTTAGCTGATAACACCAGGATAGTTAGACTCTTTGCAGTGAGCCATCTTCATGGATAAACAATCTTCTTCATCACATTACAGTGAAAAGATCAATGCTCAAACCGAGGTGTATGCCTCCAGAGTTGCATATTTGACTTCCGAAAGATATGTTGCTCTCATTTAAAACAATTTATAACTTTTCTGAAGAACAGGTCCCTTAATTTTCAATATGAACTTCGCCATTTGCCCCAATACTCTATTTCAGCCACGTACACAGTATCGTTCCAGCTGTCCAGAAGTGTTCCGTAACCAACAGAACAATGTAGTGTTGAAACTACTGTCTGATTCTGCGCGTACAACCATCAACTGCCCTGAGCAACTGGAACAACTACTAACTGTAACTGACTGGAGAAAAGTAGTGATTATGTCGGCAGAAATCACGATATAGTACATTGCCACCCACATGGATGGAACTTTCGTGCTCACACTGGTTTCCAATACAATGGAGAAGAAAGGCGCACATCGCACGCTACCAGTAAGCGAGAAGTCGTAAATTCGATAAAAAACCGCGTTTCAAACTCGTTTTCAAAGCTTTTCTTGCTTACGACTGATGTGATTCTCATTCTGCCGTGCTTTGATCATTTCAGACAAGGTGAAACTAAAAGATTGTCGTTCCGGTTATTTTCTTATCTCAAACATTTGTACTATAGTATGCACAGTGTCCACTACGAGACCAAATCCCTGTGTCCACCGCGGACAAATATGATACGCCTTATCGTTTTTCAATTATCAGCCGTATTTTCTCATTTCCTTCTCTGATACCCGGTTGTACGATGCCGAACATTTTACTTCAAAATAGGATATAGTCGCAAGTTAGACTAACAAATGTGCCGGTAGAACATGTAGTGTAAAGCCGTATTTGCTTAGCTGGTCAACCACTAGAGAGAAAGAAAATAAAAAAAAACATGTCAAAGCCTAAGAATGTGCTAGGCCTACTATCTCTTGCCATTGCACAAATCTTCTCTGTTCATTCCTTTTCTATATTTTCTCTTTTTCGTTTTAACTTTTGACCTAGCAACATATCCATCTTCTTCCATGTAATCGCGTCACTTTACCGCTTACAGGGGGTATGCTGCTGTTATGTGCGGCAGCTGTTGTGCTTAGAACCGTCTCGGCACTCGATAATGGCTTGGCAAGGTGGGGTATTCACAAAAATTCGGTACGACGGCTAGGAAAGAAAGTCTGGTAGTAAACATTCCACCCAGAACCCCTCCCATGGGCTGGATGTCGTGGACGGCATTCTACTGTGAGATGGACTGTGCGAAACATCCGAAGGCATGTATCAATGAGGATCTTTACATGGAACAAGCCGACGCTTTAGGTGAGTCGGATCCATAGAACGCTTCTGAGGTGAAAAAAAAGGTAAAAGGGTGTAGACATCTGTTTATTGGTACCTTTCCCTCCGTGGTCTAGGGCGAGTATGTGTATGACAGCAGAGTTATTCCATTCACGCTATAAACTCTGGGCCTATTTCAGTAAAAGGCGGTTTTCGAGAAGCTGGCTACGTGAATGTTCATGTGGATGACTGCTGGATGGGACGGGAACGAGACCGGGCCAGCGGCCGACTCATCGCTGATCAGTCTCGTTTTCCCAGTGGAATGCATAAGCTGGCAAAATATGTGTGTTAAACTATTGGACTAATGAGAACACTTTGAGCAATAATATCAGTTCAGATGCACGACAGAGGTCTGAGTTTTGGCATCTATGAGGACTATGGCACGAAGACTTGCGCTGGATTTCCTGGAAGTTTGGGCTATCTGAAGGTACTGATAATCAACAATTTGTCAATTTTACATCTTCGACTATTCTCTGAAAAATCCAGATAGATGCTCAAACATTTGCCGACTGGGAAGTGGACTATCTCAAATTGGACGGCTGCAATGTCGACACCAAACTTATGCCTCAAGGTCAGCTTTCTATTAGGCACTCCTTCATTTTTATTCATTTGACTGCGATTAGTTAAAAATTTTCATTTTATTCAAAATTTGGGTTTAGGATATGCAAATATGGAAAGGGCCCTAAACGCTACTGGTCGTCCGATTGTCTACTCCTGCAGCTGGCCAGCGTACATGATTGACCAACCAGGGAAGGTGAGTTTTGAAACTTTTGTTAGCAAGTTCCTTGCTCCCTATCAGTATAAATATGTTGCCTCTCCAACATTCACATGATTAATCGGAATAACTTCAGAAATTAACTTTTTCATAGGTTGACTACAACCAAATTGCGAAGAGTTGCAATCTGTGGCGAAACTTTGACGACATTAACAGTTCGTGGAAATCGATATTGAGTATTATTGATTACTATGATCATCATCAAGATAAGCACATTCCAACTCATGGCCCAGGAAGATGGCACGATCCGGATATGGTTGGTTCCTTATGTTTCAACAATAAAACGCGGTCTCAAGGGCTATAGAGAGGGGCTTGGTCGCTACTGCACCCTAGCAAATTAGTCTCACGGTACAGAAAGTCTTTCACGATTATCCACTCAAAAGGAATAGGTGGGCTTCAGTGCTTAGCGTTTACGTTCGATGCTTAAGGTTTTTGTTGGACGCAAGCCTTGCGTGGGCCACAGTTCGTAGTCACTATTCCACGCACACAAAGCGCAGCTCCAATTAGCTTTGTTTTGCTTTTTTTTGTTTTGCCACCCGTCTTAGAAGCGAATAGCCCACGAAAAAAAAAGGTTGATTATTGATTCAGTATTCTTCCATGTGCCGCATAGCTTATTGTTTGTCGTTTGCAAGGCACGCTGTGCACTTGCGGAATCTAGTCAAATTGTCACCTCCGATAGTCCGTCGTCCACCACAGATTTCATTACTTTTTTTCTCTATATGCATAAAATCTTTTGTTATCAGCGGTCCTTTCTCCTACAACCTTTTTGTTGCCTGAAAAACTGTTGCCTGGCTTAAAGCTAACTTTATTCCGATTTACTGTCTGTTAGAGCTAAGATGGTACACGGCTGGAAGAGTATGTATCACCTCCAAACCCATAACCTTGAATGTGGAGAAGCTAGATTTCCATAAAACAATTACCCAGATGAATGAATTATTATGTATTGTTTTCTTTTTTAGCTGGTCATCGGAAATGCTGGAATTACTGTGAACATGGCAATTGCTCAGATGACTGTATGGTGAGTGATGGCTTATCTCATTCTCCATTTCTCTTTCCAGACCCTTTTCTCTGCATCAATTGTTAAAAAATACGCAGATAAGTTCAAGGTAGTTAGACAGCTAAGGTATTACTTTCCTGGATTTTCATCGTCGTTTGGGAGGTTAACTTTTTATGTGTACGTCAATACAGAAAAGGAAGACAGAGGCTGTTGTGTGGCCAGAAACTGCTCGTTTTAAGAGAATTTGGCTGCTTAGAGCACTTCCTTCTAGAATGAGGTTTGGTGTATTGCGGACTCGAGAGAGACATATGACATGATACAGAGAGAGAGAGAGAGAGAGAGAGAGAGAGAGAGAGAGAGAGAGCGGCCGACACTCTTGATCATGCATGCATCATATTACCCTGTTCAGAGAAGGAGTGTACGTATGAACTGAATGATTATCCAGAAAAGTTTAGCCAGCCGAATAGACTTTGCCATATGCGAGAGTATGGTCACAAGTGTCTTGTTTTGTCAGGAGCAGCAAGCAGCCTTCTCAGAAAACTAGAATCTTGTTACTTGAGGGCTTCAATGGCTTAGCAGTCGAGCTGTAAAGATTTGCATGTATAGTGATTACTGATTGCTGTGAAGAGATAGCAGATCTCTTTTTAGCGCTCGATGATTAATACGCATGCTACTTATTACAAGACGACTGGTGGGTAACTTTGAGCCTTCAGTTAACCTTTCAATTTTTCTGAGCTACGACGGTATAACGAAGCTGTTGCTTTTCCTTTCTTACATCTACATGTTGGTCGAATATCACTGCTTCGCGACTGCTTGCGTTGAAACGCGACGACGTGTTCCTTGTGCGGAATATGTACTTTTCACCGATGTTGCGTAAAATTCAAATGAACATTCTATTTTTTGAGCAAAAAAATGTGTTGATATCGTTGTGCTATTTTCCCATTTCTCATTATGTTGTGTGCGCTTCAGGTCCATTTGGTCAGCCCCGCTGATTATGTCCAACGATCTCCGAACAATCGCTCCCGAATTCCGCAAAATTCTTCTCAATCGTGACGTCATTGCTATTGATCAAGACCCGATGGGAAAAATGGGAAGACTCGTGGCCAATGTGAGATTGCCATAGAGCAGAAAGCTTTGGTTTTTCGGCGAATCATTTCTTGCAGGTCTCTGGAGTAAGCGCCTACGTGAAACCCATCACTCCCGTCTACGGCTCCGATACATCATTTGCGCTCGGTTTTCTCAATCGCAACAACGGAACCAACGTAGGTTTAGACCAAACTGTTTCCGACAATTGATCAAGAAATCACAGGCAAGGTACCGCACAGGTTTAACAAGATGTTGGGAGGTCGCAGAGTGAGCGTCAGCCTCAGTTGTGGCCTAGTCCCGATGCCGTTGGCAATCGATGTTACATCTTTCAGCGCTTTTTAAAGCTGGTACTTCATTTCTGGGAACTATTGGAGCAGTATTTTGTTTCGGGATGAATGTGTTAGCCGCTCACCTATACTGGTAATCATCGATCGGCATCGCGTGATTAGGGTCAAA
This sequence comes from Aplectana chamaeleonis, assembly GCA_029168955.1. Classification (NCBI taxonomy): domain Eukaryota; kingdom Metazoa; phylum Nematoda; class Chromadorea; order Rhabditida; family Cosmocercidae; genus Aplectana; species Aplectana chamaeleonis. The sequence goes on along the minus strand of JAPDOI010000971.1, from coordinate 219,802 downwards.
CTCAGGTGGTCCTTCGAACAACGTGGGGCTGGAGGGGATTCATTTCCGCGGCTAAAACCAAATACTAAGACAGGGGGTCGTTTTTTACTCAATCCATCTGCGTGTGAGTGGTATCAATAAGTAGATGTTGGGAAACGTTAAAATACTGAACATGAGCTCACAGAATCGATTCCGAGCCGAGTTATGGCTGGTCAAAAGTGCAATAGGGGTGGGTGGATGTTAGAAGATATCAAGTGCCGAAGTGAGTGTTAGAAGTCATGGAATCCATTCCGAGCCGAGTTAGGGCTGGTCAAAGGTGTGATGGAATGAATGGGCCCACATTACATCATGGATTTATAGTCAGCACCTGGAGAGTCGTTTTCCTGACCGAAAAAAATTCTCTTGGAAAAGAGGGGGGGCACCAAAGCTGCACCAAAGCTAACAGCTCTGCCCAATTACCATACACTATAAGCTGACTATTCCAATAATTATATTATTTCAGGAAGTTGAATTCGTGCTGCGGAATCTCGGTTTGACAAATGAGCGCGGATACATTGTTAAAGATCTCTGGAATTCGAAACCCCCAGTTCAACTGCTACCAGACGATCGCATTAGATTCAACGTTCCTGGTACTGGAGCTACGTTGTTCCGAGCCGAACTGATGAAATCGAATCGCTACTTGGAAACTAACCGGATACTTGAAATGCTGACGAATAGAGTTCCAACGGACTTTTAACTATCATTACGGGTCTTTAAGAAGGCAGTTTCGAGAAAAATTCTGTGCACTTCATACAATGTATTTAGGTGGAAGTTTATGTGTGTACATATAATTTGAGGCAGAATATCATGTTTGAGTTGATGTCATTGACTTCATTTGTGAATCTTTTGCATCTAAACTCTACTTTTGTAGTAGTGGTGACTGAGATCCATTCTCAGTCAATCCTGCTCTACGAATAGAGTGAAGATGAGGCAAGAGATTCCATACATTATCTTTGATAAAATGAGCTTACTTGTCTCGTTCCTTGTAGATCAGCTTAACAACGACCTATGGTTCGCATCATATAGAGCTGATAATATGTTTAGAGGCAGTGTTCACGATAAATCTCGTTCTCGAGGGTCCAGTGTTACACACTAAGTTGGCAGATGCTGGAGAGGATAGGGTCGAAGAAAGCAGCGAAAACGGGCCAGAGATCGATAAAGACGACTTTAAATGTTATCCCAGTGCGCCTTCCTATCCCGATTCGCCCCCATTCGGACGAGCTTGTGGCGCCGCACACGTTTCGATGGCAAATATTCAAGCAACTGTGCCGCCTCCAGCCCGTTGGATTCCAGATTTCGCCATCAGCGCGCGCTCGCGGAAATCAGCAGGGCCCATGACTCTGTTCACGCCCCCAACGTTAGAAACCGATATTTTAGCTTATTCTGAACGTTTTTTCCCTATTTCTTCTCCGTTAGTCACCTCGCGACCAAATAATCCCATTTTTGGGTCGAACTCGAGTGCGATATCCATCGTGAATATTGCCTTTGATAATTGCACCTGATAGGCTTTGTCTACGCCCCGCCTACCTTTAATCTCTAAAATTCTTGGCCCCACCCACCTATGCTTGGAAGCTAGGGAAGTTTCATGCTTAGTGTTGCCAGTAACGCATCAGTAATCGAGTGTAGGACATTGTTGGGGTCCGGGACCATTCAACCGTAATGTCACTTCATACAGTATCGTTTCGCGCTGTGTTTGCGTTATTACGTAATGTTCATGTTTATCGAAGCAGATTCACGTTTAGCGCACGGTTCTGGAATGGACTCCGGTCATCGACTCGAGTTCATTCTGAGGAAACTGTGTAATCATACAGCGTCACAGTGCAAAGAGTCATTCAATATAACCCGTTTACGATGCAACAATTGAAAGGGTACATAGTTTCATAATTTTGAGTGAGCCTATCTCCCGAAATGATGGAAATGGCGATGGGGACGTGTGAATACCACACTACGTGGTGAAGACCAAGAATCATCTAGTTGGCAGCGGTTTATGAATTTGGGCCAAATGATTTTTTGAACAGTTGCACAGGATCGCGAGGGTTTTCTTACAGCATAGGATGGCGTCGGATAAATTGTGATGTTTGTCTGACGAAGTGGCACCTTTTTCTTTCTAATGCCATGTATTCGGCTTCTGCATGCTTCTGATTCTCTTTTTGATCCGCAAAAGTGCTCCAACATTCGCTGGCGGGCTAATGCTAATAATTGAGCAGAAGAAATAGTAAGTGGTATTCTGCGTCTACGATTTCTTTCAAGTGTGGGTCGAGAAGTTTACTAGTCGTCTTTAGGAGGACGAAGACGCTCGATCAATACAGGATTCGGCAATATCGATATCTACAAAACAAGGTTTGGCGATGACCAGTGTTCGTAACTGAGCACAACGCAGCCGGCTAAGGAAACTTACGCAGAAGGCATTCGGCATAATTAGCCAACAGGGACGCCTTTTTTTCCATCCTCATATATTTTCTTTCGCCAGAGAAATCTATTCATGTGGTGCCATTGTGACCTGCATTCGAGTTGGAATGCACAGTCTAGAAACGTTTTTTTTTGGCCAATTCTAGCAACTGCACCCGGTTGCCTTCGCCGGATCACTAAACAAACTTCTGGCAGGATAATCGGTGTGATGGTTAACATTTCAGGTTAGCAGACTAGAACAATGTCTAGGAAGATGTTCCTGCCGTCGGAGAAGATGTATAAAATATCAACAAAATCTTGAAATCACATTGTTGTTCCGTATGTAAGGCAGTTGCACTTTCTTTTATTGTTGCAAATCTGACTCACAAATTCTTCGCTCTCCTGATATTCTAATTTCGCCTTCAATAATCATGCGAATTCGTCTGGCTCTCTTGAAGTCAAATAGTTCTCTGTAGACAATACTTTCGTGTAGTCACCTGAGGAATTTTATTATTAAACTAGGCTGATATATAAATGTCACCGAGTAAGTTACACTATTCCAAAGTTCTGCTCTCTATACTTTTTAGCTCTTGCCTGAAAAGTTCGGTCTCTCAAGTCCTCTCTTCTTGTTCATGCAAAATTCTATGTGTTTAGCTTTATAATGTTCAACAAAATTTTCTCTGCATAAGCGTAGCCCTAAAGCAAAGATCAGCTGGCCCAGTGCATGAAAGCACTGACTTGTGAGTCAGAAGCGGAGAGGACAGAACAGCTATCGTCGTCAAACACCGAAGCAAATAGCCGATGTGCTCCTACTTTTCTGAAACGACCCAACACATTCATCGATAGACGGCAGCGTCAGTGTGGCATGCCACGACGCTACCGGAGATGTAAAGACCTGCCGACTCCCAGAGTGGGTGTTGTTGGCTTTGTCACTTTGACGCCACCATTTCGCGTTTTTTTTTCGCAGGCACGGTCCGACCAGGCTTTCAATTTCGAGATTACCTGCTGAGTTGGAGCTAAGGCTACAGATAGTTCCAACAAGCATGCGAGAACTGCTGAAAAACAATCTTTTTTGAACTATTTCAACCCCATGATAAGGTGCAGCTAACGAAATCGCGGAGCCAAAAAAAGAACAGGAAGTTGTTAGTGTGCTTAGTCAATGCCAGTGCAATTAGTCTCGCCTCAGGCGCCGCGAAATCTGGAGTGCGCTGAGATCGTCGGATTGTGGTCTCTGTACATGAAAATGAAGTTGTCTTACCGTTTGCAGTTCACTTTCCACTCGAAAACACCTCTCCAAGTGGACCTGCCTGTTTTAAACATCAAGAGACTGGTTAACTCTTCCATCTTTGTGTACTGAGGTCACAACCCGACCCCGCCGCCTGACAGCGATACCATGGCCTACCCGCCATAGGAATATACCTAAGTATATATCTCGGGCTGATCATGCTGAGAATGGCGTATTTCTTTACTTAGAGATCATTATCTCGGGAAGTAACGTCTCATAGCGCACAAAACTTCTAGAGGTTAGTCAATTATTCCAAGCCGAGCTATCCAATCCCAAGGTTAGAAAAGTCAACATATTTCCAAACTTTGCCCCTGAGAACACTATTCCGCAGGCGGACTTTCTTCTACTGCATTTCACTTGATATCTGCTTTCAGCTGGGAACCTGAAGTGGTTCCAGTAGTTGCGGCACTATTTCCTAGCAACGGCTAAAGACAAGTTTTTATCTGTCATATTACCTTATCAATTGAATTTTAGAAGGATGCTTTGGGTCTGTTTGATAGCCGCTGTGATTGGATCGGTTTCCACACTCGACAATGGCTTGGCAAGGTTCTGTAGGAGAGGCCGGCTGTTACGCACGTAATCTTACTTAGGAGGTTGAGCAACAATTCTCGTTTTAGGACCCCGCCAATGGGCTGGATGTCGTGGACGGCATTCCTCTGTGAGACGGACTGTATAAAACATCCGAAAGCATGCATCAATGAGAATCTCTACATGGAAATGGCCGACGCTCTAGGTGGGTCGCATTCATGGAACGCTTCTGGGTAGGGAGAAGGAGAGTGACAGCATTCATCAGAAACGACGAAAAATGCGCGAAATTCGGGAGATTCTAGGGTCATACCACTGTAATCAAAACTTTGAGCGACTCACGGCTCAGAATTGACTCTGTCGCTTTTCTCGAAAGTACACTACAGTGGCATAATTTCCACATCAAGCAAAAATCTGATCAGGGTCCGTCCTTACTGAACACGAATGAATTGCAGTAAGCGGCGGGTATCGCAGTGCTGGCTACACGGGCGTCCATGTGGACGATTGTTGGATGGAACGGCAAAGGGATCCAAACAATGGTAGAATTGTCGCCGATAGGTCTCGCTTTCCCAGTGGAATAAGTGCTTTGGCAGGATATGTGGGTTCAGATTCAAGCCTTGATCAGGATTTTTTTGTGAGAATCCTAGCGGTTTATCAGAAATCACTGGTTCTCAGATGCACGATCGTGGCCTCACCCTCGGTATGTATGCGGATATTGGCAATCTGACATGTCAACACTTTCCTGGTAGTTTCGGCCATTTTAAGGTGCTGACATATGTAATACAATTCTTCAATACATAGGCAAAGCAAACTATTCTAATGGCTTTTCAAAACTTAGAAAGACGCCAAAACGTTTGCTGCTTGGGGAGTGGACTACTTGAAGGTGGACGGTTGTAATGCTAAGCATAAGCGTATGCCTAAAGGTAAGTTTTTTCTTCAATGTGCACTCGAGTTATTCTAACAGAAGGAACATAAAGTACAATTATTGTTACATTATGAATATGTTTTTTTTTTCGATTCGCACCTTGTGATCTTTAACCAGTCACAGCTTTCAAGCTAAAAATTTCATACATATTTACATAAGTAGCCGAGATCTTGGTTTAGACTATGCAAAGATGGAGAGAGCACTGAATTCCACGGGTCGCCCAATCGTCTTCTCTTGTAGCTATCCGGCCTATTCGGACTATGTGAGTTTTGATAACTACTTAGGTTCCTCGCTAAGCACAACGAAATTCTCGTCACACACACAAATCCTAACTCTTCGCTTAGTTCTCCGACACGGAATGAGCATATTACACAGGTTGACTACGATCAAGTCGCGGAAACTTGCAATCTGTGGCGAAACTATAACGACATCGACAACTCTTGGGATTCGATATTGAAAATTATCGATTACTATGATGCGATGGGGAATGAATTCCGTCTCACTCACGGCCCGGGACATTGGCACGATCCGGACATGGTCTGTTCTTGATGTTATGAATGAAAAATACTACTTGTATCTAAAATATTTGAAGCTAGTCATTGGAAATCCTGGAATCACCGCCAGCATGGCGAGGGCCCAAATGACAATTTGGTGAGTGACAGACTAGATTTTTTTCTTTTTTCTCTCTATTCAGTGCAGCTGTCGTGTGAATTCGATTGAACGGAACGCATCTGTCCGCGCCTTTCTGCGCACTCCTACGCTGTCCACCATTTTACATTACGTCTGGGTTTTGTCACCCGTACCTTTGTCATTTATCAGTATAGCTGTGTCACGGTTTTTTCCAGGTCTATATGGTCAGCTCCACTGATTATGTCGAATGATCTTCGAACAATCGCCCCAGAATTCCAACGCATTCTTCTCAATCGTCGGGTCATCGCCATCGACCAGGATCCGTTGGGTGAAATGGGAGAACTTGCAACCACGGTGAGTTTGCTTGCAGAAATGATCCATTTCTACCTTCTAAAAGTATAGTATCTTTTAGATCGACAGAGTGAGCATCTATTTGAAACCGATAACTCCGGTATGGTACTATGACACCTCGTACGCAATCGGTTTCCTCAATCGTAACAGTGAAGCAAAAGTAGGTTTGAAGCTTACTAATTCAGATAACCTTCTGTGACGTTAAAATCTAGGGCACATCACACTCTTACATATGAATTGCACCGACCGGCTACTGGTCGCCTTGCGTCAGCCTTGACGCGGCGGCAACAATGTTTCCGAACATAATTGCCGCCGCGTTGGTTACCGCTTGCGGCAGTGATGCAGCGTCAAAAAACTCTGCGGTGTCCCCTCGTCGCCCTCACCCCGGGTCGGTCGTTTTCGTCGCCGAATGTAATTGATATAGCATAACCTAGCGCTGCTTGTCGCTGCGAGCGTGCTCAGCGCAGCAACCGATAGCGTCTAGCACTGATAGCCTTCGCGCGTGACGAAACTAATGGAACTGCTACTCGCGACTGTGTCGTGCGTGTGTCGAGACTAACCTGCACTTTTTCGTAGTCTTCCTGCTGCGTAGTCCTAGCGCATACTTCCCGCGACACGAGGTCGCGACAGTGCATATCCGCAATATCGATTTTTGGTCGATATAGATGACAAGCATTATTTCGCGTTGCTCGTCGCGGGAAGCATGCACTAGACATTAGATTGTGTGCCGCGTCGTCGTGCCCTGCACTGCGACACGGCGATACAGACTACAGACATCCGTCCTCAGGGCTGGTAGTAAACCCCCTTGCGTTGTCACAACAATACGAGAAATATCTCGTGACAAGAAATGACAACGAATACCGATCTCGTGCGTTTGTCTCGTGTTTGTCACGAAGGGTCGCATCCTTTGACACAAAAACCACGATCTTATACAGGATATGTACTCGGGACATCGCCTAATAACGGCGCGCACACCTACTGCTCCATCTTGGCCTCAACACTTCCGCCACTCGACACCATGAAGTGATGGAACACGAGCAGTTGCTTGAAAAAACTACAGTCTTACGCGCGAACGGTACCCCGGACACACGTCTCATAACGGCGCGCACACCAACTGCTCCAATAGTGCACATCGCCGACCACCTCATCGGGTGCTATGATGGTCGGCCATGTCGATCACTGCGTTATACCTACCATAAAACCTAATGATTGGAGACCATTGATCAATCCACAAAGTGGTGGTATCAACATCTGGAGCAGTTTCCACTATTATAATGCACTGCTTTGAGAACTTTTCCTGTTATTTAACCACCCATACTTTCCATAGAGATTTTACTTTACCATGAATGCTTTTCTTCAGCTTTTTAAAATTCTATCAAATCACTATTCCGCTCATTCGAGTGGCTCAATTATTTTGGTTGTCTTTTCCATATTCTCATTGGTGAATGTTCTGATGTTCTCACTTATTGTGGTTTTAAAGATTACAGTAAATACATGCAGGTTAGTGACATCTTGATGTCGCCTCAGAATTTGAATTCTAGTTTTGAATATGAGTTTTCAATATGAAGTTCCTTCTTTCCTTCGAAAAATTAATTTTTCCCAGTTTGATTTTGGATTCGAAGTCTGAGACAGATTTTCTTACAAAACTTCGAAGGCGTTGTTTTCAGTTTTAACCTTTCCGGGAGACGGAGACTGCTGACTGTAGCTGTATTTGTTCGCTATAGTAATCTAAATTATTCCCGTCCTGCATAAAAAATCTCCTTTTCATGAGAAATGCTTTTAATAATAATTTTGAGTTTGGTGGCTATGGGCAGGGATTAACCTGGTTTGGAAAAAGGTTCTATTTTCGTCCTCGTTTTGAAGTTTTTTTTTTGGTTTTTGAACTGCCGGACGGGTCTTGAAAAGACTTTAATCCCAGAACGCAAAACATATGTAGAGCAAAAACCTTGCAAACGAAAAAAATATATGAATCAATGAAAAAGACCCCTTTCGGAATTTATCAAACCTCATCCACGAACAACAATCTTGCAAATGAGTATTGACACCATCTTTAATCAAAGAATTCTTATTATTAATGCCAAAAGGAGCAATAAATAAATACAGCAGAGGAATACCGCTGCAGTCAGCTGTTTTCGCCATGTAAAAATTATGGAACTGAAACAAATTCGCACAGTCTCATAAAAATCAACCTCACAAACTGGAATCAAAAATAAATTATCATTTTTTTCTCCAAAAAAAAGTGATATGGAAGAACGGAGATTCGGAATCAACAGCAATAATGTTCAACTGACATCAAAATGTTCTGAACGCATGTAAAATGACTGTATTATTTGAAAGCTTCATAAGTGGCTGAACCAGAACATTTACCTACGAAAATACAGAGGAGAAAATCAAAATAACAAAGCTTCTCACCTCACATTCGTCAGCGGAAGGTGAAGGGATGCCATGTGTTTTCTGTTTTCCGAGGAATTTGATCGATAGCCAACAATGCAACGTTTTGTATTATTATCATTGCCACATAATTGGCAAAAACCTAGCGAAAGGTGCGTAATTTGCATTGTATTGACAGGTGCCGCACACCCTGCTCTCAATTCTACGCCTAAATGTTGTCATGACATTTTGTACACGAGCGCACAACACTCGCAGCAATCTGCGCACTATTTTGTGTCACGCTGTCTGTCGCGTTGTCGTGATGTTATGACAACGGGACACTTGTGACAGCTCGTGACCGTAATTGTCGTGACAACAAGCTCGTGACAGTCACGAGCCTTGTGTTGTAGGATACGATAGGAACCCTTAGCTCGCGCCTTTCGGTCGCGACATGTCGTGACATGTCATGACAATTGGCGTCACGACAATGGGGGGTTTACTACCAGCCCTGAGGCAATGATTTGATTGTTTTGAACAATTTCGATTGGTCGATTGTCTTGAATTTTTTCTTTTATGCTTCAATAGACAATTCGCGTAGATTTTAGCCTAGCGGCGGCTCCGAAATTTCCGTTTCTCTAGATTCCTTCATTGTTCATTTCATGATTTCTTTCATTATATACTCTACTGAGAGCCGTGGCCAAGAAACGGGAATGAGGTCGGTCGAAGCTGTTAGTACTGATCAGGGCAGGGTGGATTAAAGAACATTCTAAATTTTTTCCGCGAATTCCGTAGTTTATACTGCTGATATATCGAGAATTTTCGTACAATTTTCGCATTTCGGTGATGTTACGAGAATTTCACCACCTGAGTCCGAAAATTCTTTTCTAAAGTTTTCGGAGATGCTCGCGACAAGGATAAACTAGATGCCTCCGAAACCGTGGGCATCTCCGGCCTTCGTGGAAGGCGTCTCGCGACACATCGGCATAGTTTATGATTCCCGACATGTGGTTTCCGTATTCGATTCAGTCTGACGCATGGAGCAGGCGACTGGCCGTCCGGTGTTGGCGACACCACTGGCCAACGGGATTCCAATTCGCACGCGGCGATCTATCGTCGCAGCCCCGTCCATTCTTCAGACTAAATTTATTACGTGAACTCTGGGTCTGGAACCTTCCTTGAAGTTATGCGTTCATGTTGCTAGTGGAGGCAATATTGCGCTATACCCTTTCGCGCGCGACCGGGCAATGGCTGATCACTTTGTTAACTACACTCTGTCGAGGCAGCGCAGTCGTACTCGCGACGAAGTATGCAGTGGGCTGGATGTCGTGCGCTCCTGCACAAAAATGTTGTGACAATATCATGGCGTAGACTATTGCGATAAAAACACCTATTCCAAAATGGTGTTAAACCCTTCTGATGGCTACCAAGCTTTTGAAATGGTTATTAAAAACGTTTGTCATGAAAATAAAAATATTTTATAGTGCAGGAAGACCTCAATATATCGTCAGAGTCTATGAAGTAGGAAGCCGCGCTCAGCGATTCGGCCCAAAAGCATTCAATCAATGACCGTTCTCCATTCGTTTACCCGCGCGCAGCTTCTCCCGCCAACCAGCGCCGTGGCTTCTCCCCATCTAGTGATTGACATAAATCTATCAATAATTTCCCACTCTCTCTCTGGTGCGTTTCCAGGTGCGAACCATCATATCTCTAGATTACGTGGAAAACGGCAGACACGTTTGTAGCAGTTGGTGTGCGCGCCACCATGAGACGTACTTTGCGGGTACAGTGTCCGTATGAGTCTGCGATTTTTGCCGTGAACTGCCCGGATTCCACCGTGTAATGGGATTAAGCGCCCACGTTGTCACATGCAATTTGGAGAAGTTGGCCCGGGCGCCGTGATGGGATGAGTGTCACGAATTCATTTCCCATATGGGTCTGCGGTTTTCGCGTTGAAGGGTACTTGCCTCTATACAAACACGTAACAAACAAAGAGTAATCGTTGTCATATAGTTCTCGTAATGCTGTGAGAACGCGAGGAGGTTTACTACCAGCCCTGGTTTCGTTTTTAAGAAGTCCACCGACAGTGTGGAAACGTCCGAGGGTGACGGTTGTTCGGCTAAAATTGCAAAACAACTTTCTGTGATGTCATATCAGGTTACCAAATGTACCATAGCACTATAAACTGCATATGGGCAATTATACACCTGCTTTTCAACCAACAGCGTACTAGCGATACGAAGTTATGTCGGAATCTGGCTCACAAGCGGTGGACACGTCGACCACCCATTTGTCTAATGGATGTTACGATATTACACGAGCGATGGCATTGCATCAACCCAAACACTATATTGTCAGACCTCTAGAAATTCTATTATTTCCAGACTATCAGCATCGTTCCGGGAGCACTCGGCCTCATGCATGACGAAGGCTACGTCGTTGAAGACCTCTGGAGTTCAAAGCCGGAATTCAAAGTCCATAAAGATAAACGACTCTATGTCCGCGTCCCTGGTACTGGAGCTTCACTATATCGATTTAAAGTAATCATGCCGGATAGCTACCAGGAAAGCAACAGACTATCAGATATGCCCGCAGGCGACATACCAAGTGACTTTTAGCAAATGCCAAGAGTCCCTCTCCTTTCGTGAAGATCATGCGAGACGATTCCTAGTACTTCAACCTAGACTGATATGTTTGTAATGACGTTTATTCTGGAGCACGATACCATGTTGAAGTAGACTTCTTTGCTCACATACTCTGAAACGTTGGAAAAACTGTTAAGGCTACATACTTCTTTTAAGTGTACTGTGATGTCGTCGAAGAGAAGGCCTCCACGGGCGTCTGTTAATGAAGCGTATTTTCTTATCCTGTTGGTGCACAATATCAGATGAACCTCGCCAGGACCAGTGTACATATAGGTTCTTGATCGAATCACCAATTGAATATGACATAATCGTGATCTGTACCCCCCCCCCCCCACCAAAGGATGCCCACATTTGTATCCTCAAACACTGTGAAGGATTTGCTTTGATATTCAACTCCTCACGTTAAGATATATTGCGAAAGCATCAAGGTGACTATAACGTCGCGGTCGTTCAAGCAAAGAGCGAGCTGAAGTACTCCTGCATGGCTAGTGTTGGACTGGTTCAAATATAGTCCTACTCCGACTTGACCAAGTGCGGGTGCTCCTCCTGTTCTTTCATACTGAATTGCTTCTTGCCCAGCGATCGCTTCGTGTCCTTGACTGTTTGAAACAAAGCAGTTTTCTTTACCTCTCTGCCCTAAAAAGGTTATTGTTCAATTACGGTCGCCGCAGAAGCTATTTCGGCACTTCTAAAACAACGGTTCTTTAGCCAACTTCACCTGTAGAGCAGATGGCATCTTCATCTTTTATGAAGGAGAGGTCCCACCCTCACCCACTTCGTTTTTGTGCCTTCAGACACTTAGCAGGTAAGAAACTTTTGCGTTTTCAGATATTATTTGGTTGACTTTTGGTATCGTCTCATGTCTTATATTCTATCAAGCTTCGCCCTATGTGAAGTAATTGAATGAATAAATAAAGCAACAGCGCTCAAACAATGGAGTATGTTTCCGTGGGGAGAGGAGCGCTCGCAGAGCAGTAACAAGAGATTACACTGTCGCCCCACAAGGCTAAGTGATCTATTCTTTCCCAAGCAAGCTTTTCCTCCGCGATAGGTAAATTGGTACCAGACTTGTCTGACGTGATGAGAGCAAAGACTAGAAATTTGAATGGCTCTCGCTAGGGATTGAGTAAGCTCTACACACATTCAAAAACCTCTATGAGCCCGAATGGAAGTCAGATGGAAGTGGCGCTACAAAAGGGATGAGAACTTGATACCTCATCCTTTCATTCCTTGAGACTGACTTTCTTATGTTATCTGTTGCAAGGAATTGAACTTCATCCCACTACAAGGTATTTTAATTAGAGCACTCCGGCTCACATCTCCTAATGAGAAGAGAGGCAGTTGCTGCACTTACATGGCCGAGATTGACCCTTGTACAAGCCTTGTATAGGTTCGGTCCGGCCAAATGGTGTAGGCCACAACCTGGCCCCTGGACGTTGCTGTGTAGTTTTTAACGAATGCACAGACACCCATCGTATTTTTAGGATATTTTTTCATCGCACAGTGCTCTTCCAAGAAAACCGTTCTATTGCCATGAATGATCTTAAACACAGAATAAATAAACATCGGGAAGTTTCACTCCGTGAGGCCATTTTCCTGCTCTTCTGGTGTGAGTAGCCAGTGAGTTTCCAGAGCTCCTTTACCCTGCAATGCTGTTTTTCATCATAGAAACGAAAATTATTTGTGACAATGCCCACCTCACCTTTACCATGACTTCTCCTCTGTACTCTGTTTTGTATCCCCCAATGACTTCTGTGAGGAATTTCATTGTATCCGTTGAAATATGAACTCGACCGGCTGAAATCGCGATTGATCACGTCTCTATACTGATTTTTCGGCGCTTACTCACGTTTTCCATTACTCTCCATTCGACTCGCTGTATTCACCGTGTCGCCGAAAAGACAATATCGCGGCATGGTCATGCCGACAACTCCTGTCACTACTGGCCCTGGATTTGCTATTTTGCGTATTACGAATTAATATGAATTTGGCCTTTACATGTACAAGTCTCATATGGTCCATCAGGCAGGTTAAAAAACCCAACGACTACCAATTTCCTTAAAGACATAATGCATTTGGCCGCTAACGCAAAAGCAAGGCTGCGACTGACCTGTATGCAGTCCAACACGAATGTTGATTTTTTCATTAGGTAAATGAGGTACGCGAAACCCCTTTATAGCTCGAACCAACTCAAAGGACATTTCTGCTATTTCCTTAGCATGCTCATTGCCATTGCGCTTGGGAAGACCTGACACGCAGAGGTAGCCGTCGCCAATAGTTTCCACCTGCAAAATTCAAATTAGTATAGAACACCAAAACACAAGGTAAAGTTGGAGATCACGTCTAGGAGACCTTGTAAACATCGTGCTCGTCAATGATTGCGTCAAACAGTGTGTAGAGATCGTTCAGAAGGTTGACAACCTGAGAGATGGGACTACCTTACTTCTCTGCAGGGAATGGTTTTTTCAACTATGGTATAGAGACACTTTTGGCATTGCCTTTTATCATGAAAAGCTACTTAGAAAAAAGAGGTACTGAGAGATTTACCTGCAAAGGAGTACATCTGCTAGCCAATGTCGTGAAGGAAACCACATCAGAGAAGAACAGCGTGACGCAATCGAATGTCTCCGGCTCTACAGATTGACCAAGTTTCAGCTTCTCGGCTACTTCTCTAATAGCAAAAAAAAATTACGGCACCATCAACCCTTGCTCTGTGAAGCGACAGCGGTGTACCTACGGCACCACCGGCACTTGCTCTTCGTAGAATACTATCTACGCTCGCGGGGAAGACTGTTTCTTGATTTTTTCTTGCCTAGGTTTTTGTTATTAGTTTCTTTTTTTTTTGATTAACTACGTTTGATGTGTTTTTCGCCTGTTAGACCCTCTCTTGCATCTAAACGATCCAAAAATTAATGAGTTTTTTATCTTCTTGGGGTAATTCTAGCGAAACCTGTAGGGAATTGCGAGTCAAGCTAAATCACTAAGCATCTGGAAAGAACATTCCGAAAACATAATAATCAGAAGCTCGAAGGATCAAGCGTTTTTAACAAACGAATGGATTAGCTTCCCAGGATTTCGGATTTTTAAAAAGGCAGATGGTCTAACAATGGAAGTATTTACTTTCAGTCAGCCTCGCCGTTCCGGATGAAATGTGCTTTTCTAAGAACCGTTTCTGGCATAGAATCCGATAAAGGTCTACAAAGCTGCCTGAGACACTCTGAAAATGAAGTCAGACGCATTTTTTAAAGCCTGGAGGCAATGTACACCCCCCCCCCATAAAATTTTATGGTGTTTTGAAAAAAAAATCGGATACGGCTCAGAACTGGTATGTAGGGGTAATCTAACACGGATCTGGAGTCCGTTTGTCGGAATTCTGAGGTTCACTTGTAGATACTATGCCATTTAGGGGCGAAACCTATTTAGGTCTCTCGAAAATCGATGAACATTTCTGAGTCAAACCTGAGACTTTGACCTAGCTACCGTATACCCACCGTATTCTACCATAATCTGTCGAAAATTGATGAACGGACTTCAGATTCCTGCTCAGCACTCCAAATAACCCCCCAATGAAATAGTTAGAGCCACATTTATAGTAGAAATCCCGAAATCTCGAAAGTCTCGTTTTGCCCTCAAATTGAAGCTCTTAACGAACCAAGTCGAAAGCGTAGGAAAATTGACAAATAATTCCCAGATTTGTGGTCAGCGCCCCAAATAACCCACCTGGTAGAACTTTAGGTCAAATCTGGATTTTTTTAAAACGCTTTCAGAGCCCCCTAATTGCTATGAATAGACGCGCAATCGGAAGTCCGTACAAGTCCATAACGCTATCAGTCTGCGCAAATGCGAAGCAAGGTCTAAGTTTGTCCACTCATCTAAAGGCAGGAATGGAACGAGTGTAAGCTAATTCTTCTGGATTGCCTCTGAGGAAGTTATGCATAATATGACAGTACGAGGGATAGTGAAACAAGGTCCAGTCCTCGTGATGGCCAAACCTAGAGACCCGTGTAGCTAGCAAGCGGAGCACCTAATAATCATTTTTAATGGGGCGGAGTGATAAATAGAGCGGAAGAAACATATGTATCCTTCGATTCCTCGCTACTCGCAGGCGTACTATCACAATCGTAGATGCGAAGCGGTGGTTTGTCGAAAACCTCAATAATGAACATGGAGAAATCATTCTCAAAACCGCACTACTTTAGTGATAGTGATAAAGAAAAGTGCGAGTAGCAGGGAAATGGAGGCTGTATAGTGGAGTCCACTAAGAGTGTCTCATTTACTTATCAATAAGAAGCGGTCGGCTCAATGTGCATGAATCCCATACCAGCACGCTCGATACCGATTGAGCAAGAGCGGTTGTGCTGCTACGAGTTCCACGTTCATTGATCTCCAATCGACTTTTTCTCGCTGACAAGTAAATGAGACACTCTTGGTGGACTCCAATATAGCTTAGGTTGATAGCATGAGTCCGGGCGGAGTAAGCAGCAGAGCGGTCGGTGATGGCAAATCGTAACAGTGATAAAGAAATTTTGACATGATAAGCCGAATGAACCTTGCTTCGACCAGCCCAAGTGAGCGGCCTAGGCTATATGTAGCACTGATAGCGAAATTCCGACACTACTGTCCGCTCTACCCCTCACCCTGACCAGCTCAAATCTGACAACAGGGGAAGTAAAAAATTGAGTAAGTTCGAATTCGTAGGTCAATGGGCATGACCTTACATGAGCAGTGCTTAGCATGTCTTACTTTGGAAGCATTCTGTAGAGTAGAATATCACTTTTCTTCTTCTCCTCGGTCAACTCTTTCATTCTTGCTTGCACCTGAAATACTCTCGAGCTGCTGTCATTCATGAATCGTAGAAGCTAATCCAAGAGAGCCAGGATTACCTCCTCCTCTAGATTTGAAGCATACTGTTCAAGCACGTTGAATACGTGATCCATTAGATTTGAAGATCTTGAACATAGTCACATACGTACAGAAAATGACTGAGGCATCACAAAGTTTTGCACATACTTGTTGGTGTTCATTGCCTTAATGAGTGATCTAACTTGATCGCTAGCTGGTCGCTGATCGCTTTCTTCGCTCCAGCAATCCCGAACCAACAGCGAGAGGCTAGCGTTATGGTCATCGTCCGTATCCAAAGATGGTCTTATAGGTGATCGCCCACCTCGCTTGATTTTGTAGACCAGTTCTGGAGTTAGTGCTGAACATTGCAATGGAAGACTATAGTTTAAGAAGTTCCCGCTCACCGTCAAGGTCATAGTCCTGATTTTCAAGATCCCACGCTGATTTCTTTGTGATGATCTCTGAGCAAATGATGGCAAAGCTGTAAGCGACATTAGGTCCGAT
The DNA here is from genome assembly GCA_029168955.1 of Aplectana chamaeleonis. Classification (NCBI taxonomy): domain Eukaryota; kingdom Metazoa; phylum Nematoda; class Chromadorea; order Rhabditida; family Cosmocercidae; genus Aplectana; species Aplectana chamaeleonis. The sequence goes on along the minus strand of JAPDOI010000971.1, from coordinate 203,322 downwards.
GAAGTCCGACAATGTGAAAACCCAAGAGTTTGCCCTTGCCTATAGATGTCTCCTTCCTTGGTTGGAGGCAATAGAAGGTCACGTATATGTTCAGGAGCAGTCCACAGAAAATCTGGAATATTCACAAACATATATATTAGATACATCCAAAACAAACCGCTGGATTTCATGGGAACGTACACTTTGGCTCCTTGACCTCCAGAGCTTTAATGTTGTCCAAACCATAGAATGTGATCTTTACCTAGAGTTTCGCCACATTTTTTTGAAATTATTGTAGCTTGGGCATGGCAGGTAAACCTTACCTGCCATCTCTCGTCTACCAGGCATGTTCCTGAGCTCAGCCAGCCATGAGGGGTCATGGAGTGGTGCAGGTAATGCACACCCTGGAAGGTTTCAAACGCTTTTTGGGACATTAGTACTGATGGAAGTGCGAGTTGATTTTGCATAGTATGTAAATCCTTATGCCGTACCTCAATGATATCCCTTATGAGGGAAAATTTAAAGAACCAATCCATCTGTAACGAACCCTTCTCAATCACGTCCTGAAAGTGGTTCTACAGCCTTCGTAACTTTTGCAATCACAGACTTTCATTCACCTTGAGCGAACCTCTAGCACAATAACGCCACACAGATTTCAGTTCAGGTGCATCCAAACACAGCCCAATGAATCGACATAGGTTGTCGTGATCATTACTTCGCATCTAAGGAACATATATCTGGCTGCCGAAATGTTCTTTGCACTTTGTATCGACCAGGATGATAAGATCCGTATGTAAATAGACAAGATAACAAAAAATATAGTGTGTTAGATCCTACTTACCTTCCTCATAGCGGCACAATCTGACTTCTTCATTACGCATCGGACCTTATGATTTCTGGCAACAACTGAATCATTACCAAGAAGAAAGAAGGAGTGATGACTCGTGTCCTTGAACATTCCTAATGAAGTTTCAAGGTTCAACTCAAATATTGACGAAAATTAACCTTTTTCGAATCTATAGTTAATTTGGTACTGGTCGACATCGAACTCTGCAACGATCGACTGCTTGTTGCTCCACTCTGGAACATTCAGTGTGCAAATGGTTCCACGGTTAAACAACGAAAATGAACTAGGGCTTGCCTTAGAGCTCGCTTTGATCAGAGTCAGAAATGGAATTTGCCAGAGTTGATTCAAGCGTTCTTCCTCAAGCCGCCGAGCTCTAGAATTGACAGCTATAAAGATGGCAGGCATGCGGTGACTCCCCGTAAAAGTTGAAGGCTCAACAGTTCGCTAGGGTTAATGTTGTTCCTCACCGAATTACATAGGCTATAGCTGCTGCCACGATAATGATTAACAAGATTCCTGCAGCTACAGAAGCCAAAGTGATGGCGAGGTACTGTTGAACGAAAGATAACGGACAGGCTGTCCTGCAAAATGATCTTTGCAAGATCTCCGTGATAGAAACGCTTATAAAAAATGCACTTTTAATTCTGTTGAGAAAAGCAGTTACCCATCGAAATCGCAAACAGGACGGTTGAGTGGTGGAGCTCCACCATGGTATTGCCACATGATGGAGTTTGGTTGCACGTTGTTCAGCTGAAGAAGAAAAAAGAACACAGCTTATTTCAAAGGCTTCATACGCGCAAAAAAAAACGTGCCTTACTCTCATGTTTAGACGCGAGCAACCCCTTCATGTAGAAAATAATAGTGGACAGGCCCCACAAGACTCCCAAATTTCAGAAAAAAGTCGTTTCGAAACCTCTCACAATATTCACTTCCTACTCCCTACGTTAATTATCAGGCGGGTAAAACTCTTTCGCTCTTTTTTACAAAAACTCATGAAAAATGAGGATAAAGTAAATAAATAAAAGAAGAAAAATTTCGGATGTGACGATTTCTTGAGGCAAATATTTTTGACTAAATTTCGTGAATTTCGATCTGTATATCTTCACAATGAAGCGTTAGTAAAGGTTTGGAGGGCCTGCAAAGGCTTAGCACTTTGAACCGGTGGCGGAGCGTAGTCGACTTTAATATTATTCGAATAGGTACTTGAATTTTTCGATCATTCGACTATTCGGAAAGTGATCGTATGAAATGGTTGAATGCACATATCCAAGCACATCTGTACTAGTTACCACAAGGTGGGCAGCATCAAGTGTCCCTGTGATTTGCATCATGACCATCTGCTGATCAGTAGAATTTAGTCCCCATAAGTAGAAAACAGGATCGCGTGACGTATTCTGGTTTATGATCACCGTCCCTGTGAATCCTGAAATAAGAGATTACGAAATCGGGGAAATGAAACCTACGCTCAAATCGCTGAGAGGTGAGCCTAGAGGATTGTGAAACTGTAACCGTGTAATGACGCAACTTTGAGCACCACTCACCTTCAAAAGTTCCTTGTGCGAATTGGGCGATATCTCGCCCCTTAGGGTTTACTATACCAGCTGCTCTCGATCTGTTCACTGACAGTGCATACAGAAGCATAGCATCGGCTAACTCACCCACTTGTGAAACCGTCTGGAAAATAGCTCACTTCAGATCCCGTAAAATGCCAGGCATCAAAGCCTCAACAACCACCGGATCTATATCTGTGCAGTCATTGCAGTTGAATGGCGGTTGTGTCATCTTTGCCTTCACATCTGCAACGAACCGATCCGTAGAGTTCAGTGGTTCTGCATCCATCTTAAAATGTTGAAAAAAAGGAGATTTTCAACATAAAAAATGGCGAAAATTCGAATGTCGTACTATGAAAAATCTTCGAGCTGCTCTCAAGGCCACCGCATCCTTGCCATCACTTGGACTTGCCTGATCCTTCCATATGTGCCCTGAATGGCAGGTAAATTCGATAACCACACCAGCTGTCGTGACTTTCGTACGGCTCCAGTCTTAGGCGTACTGAAGCCAATGCCTCACTGTTCCCGCAGCGCAAGCTACAGTATGCCAATGTTCTATACGCCGCGGCGTCGCGTATGGCATCGTTGTTTACTTCCGTCGCGAAGTGCAATCCTGCAACATCGATCGTGCCGCGCCGAGCAATCGATATTACAGAAATGATCTGAGCCACTCCGCTCGGCGGCGGGAGTATAAACGATCCCTATCGAATAATGGCGCGGCACGCGAGCTGCTTACATGGTGAGGTGAAATAGCACCAGTCTCCTTGTAAAATCATAGATTTGAACGACGATGATTAGAAACATCCTTGAGTCCTTAAATGTTGAAGGGAGGAAGGTTTTGCTCACTCATGCCGAAAATTTAGTGGCATTGGTCGATGTGATATGTACCAACTTTGCTAGCCCTATGTTCTCTCCTTGTGTTCGATGCTGTCCAAGCGACATCATTGTCACGCTGCACAGACTTTCCGGTTGAATACATCTGCTATTCTAACAACCGTAATACTCAACTACTTGTTTGAAGCAACGTACACGACGAAAACCGAATTCCAGGTTTTGCCTTCAGTCGGACTATTGGGTCATGAAAATGTCACTCAGAGAGTTGAGGGTTTCAAAATCGCTTCCGAATGAAGATTCGCTTACCCCAAGACGGCTCTCTGGGTTTGGTGGGCCGGGCCGGGGGGATCCCTCAGTGGTTGCTGTCTGCGAGCGTGCCTTGACACGTCGTAGGGTGCGTAATGCACACGCCAGTCGATTTCATATTCGGCATCGATAGGAAGCAGCTGACAGCAATGGAAGCAGCTGGTTGGTAACCCTTTTTCATTTCATTCAAGTGGTTGTTTTTAGGTAGGAAATCAAACGCTTCCAACGCTGCGCCAAAGACCGAATCGTAGAACGGTTCCTTGCGTTCTCCGCGCAACTATCCCAAGTTGATTTTGGCGCGAACTTCAAATTTGTTTTGAGCTTTCTCAAAATGGGTTTTTTTTTTAGAAGTTTACGTTTTTGAGAGGACCTTTTGCAACATTTAGTCACTGTAGGGATATAACAACACGAAAACGCCTAAACCCCAAATATTGTTTTCATCGTGTACGAGCGTGTACGTGTATGTGTATCGTGTAAAAGAGCCAAAGCCCTCACCAAATCCGGATTTCCGACTTTCCAACATAATCCAGACGTACTCGTCTGTGTCCATACCGGCCTCTGCTATAGCGATCATGAAGTCTCGACGCGCCGCATCAGTTTCGAAACAAGTCACAGTAACTGTCAAATCACACATTGTTCCCATTATTAAATATTTTAGAGGGAAACAGCAATTCTCACCTCGTGAATTTAGTTTGATGTTGTGAAGTGCGTTTGCGAACGTGTCGTTATTGATGTTCACTAATTGCCTTCGATATGCTATGGTGGTATTTATGTTGCTGTTCAGAAGGTTCTAAAGCGTTCCTCATTTCAGGTTTGAGAGTAACATCTATTCCAAACAACTGAAAGCTGATAGCTGGTCACACCGGAGACACACGGCCTTCGGTGGGTAAAGGCAGCGCTTCCGATGGACTCCTTCTTTCCACCTCGCCTTCTTCGATCTTTGAATACCGCGCTCTCCACGGCTAATGGTTTCAGTGGGTGACAAAAGTGGACACGCGTTCCGCTGGAAACTACTTCGATTAAAGCAGGCTTTCTCATTTCGGTCAGGCGCTTGCCTCAGCCTGCACTATTCGAATCCTTCTATCTGTCCACGTACGAAAATACTCTATTCTATCAAATCCGGAGGATGAACATCAGATTCGGGGTCAGCACCCCAAGTCAAATTCTGGGCTCGGGTTCAAGCAGTTCCTGTCTTGGGGAACAAAACAATAATAAAAAAATATACAAAATGTGGATGTAGGTCAAAACTTCGGGCCAAAAATGAAAGCACTCTCCTACGCTTGTCAGTAGTATTGAGAGTGTAGTGTTAATTACAGAAATAGATGGAACAAAAGAAGAAAAACAGTCCTTTCCTCGAGCATTTTCAGCCCCGTAAATTCCAAAAGTCTATGCCTGGATGTAGGAATTTTCTTGAACAAATTTTTGACATTTCAAGAAGAGTTTCGCATTGAAGGGCGGAGCTCTATTGGGAACAAGGACAATGGTCTGCTTGACCCTGCCTAGACGAAGCCGCAGTAGTACCTAGAACGTTGAGCAGTTACTACGCTTAAAAGCCGTTAAAGGCTGTAATTTTCTTGAAATGTAGCAAGCAGCAGGTTCGTACCTATAACCTCGCTTAGCGATGTTCTAGGAAATCATTCGCGACCACGGAAGCCCGGAAACTTAATAAGTGTCGATGTAGAAGATGCTGGTATAATTATTAGGAACGTTAAAAATGCTCGACCACTGTGACCTTAAATAGGTCACCCTATAAAGAATCTATTCGTATTCAAGAAGGACCCCACGTCTCGAAACTTTAACAGGTATCAAGCGTCTTATGACGTGGGAGCGCAGTGTGGACCAGGGCTGTGCGGAACTGTTCCGTTTCCGATTCCGTTTCCGTATTTCCGGTGTTTTTTGGGTTGTTCCGTTCCGCTTCCGTTTCCGAGTTTTTGGATTCGGAAACGGAATAAATTAGTGCAACACAATCTATGATAGTGGGTCTAGGCAAGGATTTTCGAAGGTTTCATGAGACGCTGAAACTTACATCCGACCTCTTTGTGTTCAAAGGAAAATCTGAGCTTAGATGAGATCATTCACGAAGTTTGGGGGCTGAGATTTGACTCCTTCAAAATGATGACACGAAATGGGTGTGGCAGGAATCTGCACGCCTTCCGAGGATTTCTTCTTGAAAATAAATATGTTTCTTTTTCTCTGAGATTCAATGATTTCGTGGAACTTCTATTCTTGATTCCACTTCTTCGCTTGTTTACCGCCACGACAGCAACAAATTCGAGATAGTTTTGGTTTTGCACGTGCAGCCTGTCTTCCAGAAAGGAGTCTCGTCGAAGACAGGTGGAGGTGACCACGGGCAGCGGCTAGGCTCGTTTGAAGCAGATCATAAGGGAATTTCCCATGTCGCAGTAGAGTTTTTTTTTCTTGAAATTCAATTGTTTGATATCCACTCCAATAGGCAAATATAGTTTGAAAGACGAGAAAGTAGTCGCTGATCATCTGAAAACTGACTTCTGATCAGCCTTGAAGGATACCTGGTGTCGCTTGCACTGCTTTCTGGGGGTAGAAGCTGTACATCAGAGTTGTGAGTCTACAAAACATAAAATTTTGGTACACAGCAACGACGAACCCTAAGACGGGCAGCAAACTGCAGTCGGCATTTGGCAATTACCGCACATCTCTGATGGGCGGCTACAGATAATAAGTATTTTTAAAGGTTGCCTAATCGGATTTCCAAAAGCGAGACTTCGAAATCGTTGAATGCCTCGTAGTGACATTAGTTAGAACAAGTATTAGTTTACTGACTGCATTTATTGGTTATTGAATGAGAGCTGCGGGCAATGGGCAACAGCGAAGCGTGGGAATGAGAAAACCCAATTTTTTTAGTCTCTTCCGTTTTCGTTTCCGGATTTCCGTTTCCGGCGTTTTTTGGTCATTTTTCTTCCGTTTCCGTTTCCGAAAATCTTGAAAAAGATTTCCGCACAGCCCTGGTGTGGACACACATCTCTAAAGTATTAAACTATGGCTTGCGCGAATCAGTTAGAGAGCCGCGAAGCTTTTTGGCGGGAAAAGAGGCAAAAAGAAAGTGGTCACGGCTATCGATCGAATCATTTCGATCCCAATAGCCAAGTGCGGCTTTCTGATTGAATGGCATACTCACACACTCGCGGGGGTCGGTGGCCGGTTGAGAGGAGTTGAACAAGTAGCGTGCTTCCGCTCGAAACGAAAAAAGGGGAGGGCAAGGCCCGAAAACTCCCCCATTCATGCCGAAAACTCCGCGTGTCAACCTCCCACCGACCCTACAATGCAACGTCATCCCTGACCCGTTCACAACGAGGGCTCTGTCTATCACCTCCCACCGACCACTCAGTGTGATCTCACACCCACGTCTTTACACCGAAAGTTTCGCCTAATCACCTCCCACCGACCACCCTCTACCAGACCTGCAGTCGCGGGCGTCGGTGGCAGGTTGAGAGGCAGCACAATTGACCTGTCAACCTGCCACCAACGCCCGCCAAGCGTCAATATCCCGATCTGTCAACCGTGATACGCACAATCACGTCACATTCCAGTGCAGCGTATACATTGAGGGCTACCGATTCCGCGCTCTACACGAGAGAGTACCAAAAAAAAAACAGTACAGACACTGCAACACGTCGCCCCGAAAACTCCGCCACATATGAGACATCACCACGAAAACTTCGGCAGTTATGAGTCATGCCGAAACCTCCGCCGATCAGCCGCATCGGATCAATTTCATTCCGAAAGGGGCGTTTTAACCTGCCACCGACCCCCGCGATTGCCTGAGTAAGTGAAACTTCTCCCTTCTCGTTTTCGCTAGATAGTTCACCTCACGGAGAAGAACCTTTTAGGCGTTTGCTTAGGTATTTCTGGCAGCATGTATGCCATAACAAAAATTACTACAACGAAATTGATGCAGGACATCAACGCTTGACACGAGGGTGTTACCAACATCTTCCAACGCCATTTCAAGCAGCAATGGAAAGTCGACTTCGGCTGTTGGGCATATAGTGAGAAGAAAGCGGGATCGTCTCGTACAACACGCTCTAAGAATGCGTTCAAATCCTGTCTGGGAAGGGCCACCTGGACGTAGGCGAAAATTCTGGACGGATGTGGTTAAAGAGGATTGGAGGTCACTCGGCATCGAAAGACAGTTCGGGTGCAATGTTTTACTCCGCAGGAAATGGAATAGTGACAGTTGGATGGAATGTGTTCGAATTGTGGCTGAATACCGTGAAAAATGAACACGACTGACTACTAGGACGCCACACCTTGGCGAAGATGCGGGAGAACTGCGTCAGGCGTCAACCGGCCGATCGAGTCAAGTCAGTTAACCGCAACCATTCATTCTCGCCTTCAATTTGGACTACAATATTTCGAGGTTACTTTAGCAGAGTCCTTATTTTGTTCTGCCAAGTATTACAAAATTCCCGAAATTGTAGCACGGATTGAATTCAGGCTTCTACCTCCAGATCCGAGAAAATATAGCTGCATCTCGGTAGAAGACTGCTTCTCGCCAGGTAATAAATCATTGACACATCGGTCCACGAGTAGTGTAGTAGCAATTGAAACGTCGCCAGTGCTTGACTGAAAGAACACAACGATTATGCTGCGAAAAATCTTCAGATCACCCGTGTTCTCACTTCAATGAACTGGGCGTAGAAGAGATAGTCGTCGGATATTCAAATTGGTCTAGAAGTGTCGACGCATAGTTCGGAGCCCACATGAGCAGTGGAAAGTTGAAATATTTGCCAACTGTGCCGGACACCGTGGCGGCTGAAGTCATGTAATTTTATGAGTCCCCTTCGCAAAACCGTCAAACGATTCAGAATTATGAGGCTCACAGCTCGAACATGGAGGTCCCAAGACGACATCTGCATTCGACTGTACCCATTTGATCACGGCGCCAGCATCCACCGACTCCACGCATTCGCCCATCACCCATGTCAGGCTGGAATGATGGAGTTTAGTTAGTTTAAACTACCTGGTCGTTTAATATATCTTCTACAGTTTAGACGTAACGGTCTTGCAGAATGGTAAGTTGCGTAAACGACTGTTCAAAAAATCACTTCAGAATGTCATAATCGGGCAATATTTGATCCTTCACGATCTTATCCCAGGCGACGCCAACTCCACCAGCTGTCTCCCTCCAACCGACCATCTATAAACTGAAGCATCATTACTATGTTGAGGCTGCAGTCATCTTCTTGCTTGATTGCTTCGTTGCGCACTACCTTCCAGCAACGTGAAGTATGAGTCGCTTATTCATGAGCTCCCATCTTCCTCGGGTGCGAGCGGCGACACTACTGCCGTTTCTTGTTACATAGCCCGCAACAAGGCTATCATTCAAGGGCAGGACCAAAAGTCTAGAGACTGTTCTCTACACATATCTACATATTACCGAAGCGATATCTGTGTTGTTGTAGGCGCAGAGAAGACCAACATTGAGTATCTAAAATAGCTGCATAAAGAAATGATTAGGCAACTTGCGAAACTTCCCGAATTTTGTCGAGGAACCTTGATGTTTTCCTGCATTGCCGGGTGTTACCAGAACCGTCAATAACAATACTATATACGCTAGTTTGTTTGTTTTTATTTGTACAAAGACGTGGAAAAATCACACTATATGAATACATGAAGTTGAACAGAGAGATTGCTCCGGCAGCAAAACAATAGATTCAGAGAAAGGTGAGGCTCTAATCAAATTCTTCCCGTTATAAGACTTTTGAAAACATGTACAGACTAAAAAATTACGTTGCCGCCCACCTCATGTTATTTTTTTAATTTGTGTTTTCACCCTCTTTTAACCCCCCACAATCCTGAGAGTGAAAACTTGAAACTATAATAACTATTTGAAGGCCCAATTCAGAAGAAAAAGAAGGGCTACGGCCCTTTGCTTCAAAGAAGCAGCTCACATTGTTCCCAGTGGTAAAAAGTCTGCCTGCATTTTGCATTGGCCCTGTGCTATGTGGCTAATATCTAGGCCCTTAACTGGTTTTCTATCCTCATGGTGACGCGAACTCGCAAATTTTATAATGAGCGCTGTTGGGTACGAACCGTCGGGTGCAGAGAAACCAAAACCTCTGCAGCAGTGACCCCCGTGAACAACAAGGATTAGGGATGATGACATGGCAAACTACTATCAACCGGTCACGTTCTTAGAAGACGCTGGACAGAGCGCCCAACTTTCTGAAAGCCTGTGACGTCAAACAAACGTTCTGCTGTCCCACAACAAGGTGGAGCAATGCATTTTAGCTCCCAAGCATGGCCAGAACCGACTGGTTTTAAATTGCGCAAAATCGAACGAGATGAAAATGGCAGCTCTACCGTCCAACAACTGTGATCCCGGGCCTCACAGAACCAGAGACGTGAGCGCGTCGTTGATCAAGAATTTATGCTTGGCTTCATGGGTTTCATTCACATTTTTGTACATGGTTCATCAATGAATCAGATGCTTATGGACGGATAAATCAAGAGAGATAGACTTGTATTCTACTTTCAAATCACACATTGCTGGAACTTGGTTCTTTGAAAACTTTCGGGACATTTGAAACATCAAAGAAGCACTCAGGTGAATGGGTCTACATCAGAGAACAAGCCGTAAGAGAAGTTTGAAGGCTACAGTAGACTTCCTCCAAATCGAAGTAATATTGCCTTTGAAAAATTTCTGAAAAAAGAGTCCTCCGTATGATCAAATTGGAGGCGTAATTCAACACATAAATCTTATTCGAAAACACGTTATTCAGGTGAGAAAAAAATGCAGTTGATAGCGTTTTATATTGATGAGAAGAAAAACTGGAAAGTACTCGAATTCAAGAACCCTCGCTTGACAGAAGGCAAGACTCATCAAGTCAGGAACTTTAGACCAATTGAAGATGATCTGGACCCTGTAGGTATTAATTGCCTTCAATCACATTACCGCCCTACTGTACACTATTTGGGCTACTCGACATAACTAATGAGAAATTTTATCCAACTTACCTTAGTGTCAACTCGTTCCAACAGAAAGAGAAACACGAACGAGGGGAAGAATCGCATCTCGAGGCTGGTGTTACCACAAGTAGCGACTGTACTGCCTCACAGCGGGTTTCAGTCGGATATGAAGGTATTCCAAAGTGATTTCCTCGAGAAACCCTGGCCTAACTGATCCCGTAAACAAGCGCGGCATATTTCAAGGATTTCCTACTCATAACAACTTCAGAATGAAATTGTTAGGCAGTTGGAAATACATCAGGAGAGACGCTATTTTTTTGCATCATACTTGAAAGCACAGAATACCTGAGCCGGTATGGTGCGTACACGGTATCCCTGAAACAGTCCAAGACCCCCTATATGCAAAGTTATGGCTCGTCAAAGATGCCTATATTTTGAAGGTGAAAAATTGGTGGACGAGTTGTCTCAGGCCTGTAGTTCTCTCCATTCGCAGTCGTCGCTCGAGAGCGAAGCAGGACAAGGAGACAGCCCAGCACTAGACTGAAGAACGACGACTTCTTAGAATTTATCCATCCATCGAGCCCCTGTCGAGTCCGAAAATCAGTTAGAAGGTCGGGCCTGTGGTGGTCGCTTATATCTCGCTTACATGAAGGAATTGAGATCTCGCTCTTGGCACGTTTTATATTGGAGAGGCCTACTATACAATCAAATAAAAATCTCAAAATTCATGTCTGACGGTGTACTGTGCCTTTAAGTGAGAAACTCGGGAAAAAATCATCGTGAACACTGCCTTCGACGGAAAGTATGAAAATATTTTAGCTATATAGCCTTGTACACTATGTAGCCTCTCGGTGAAGGTGAATCAAGGTCACTAACGAGCGTGTACATACAGATTTGTGTTGAAGCTGATGCTGATCAGACCTCGATCTGATCCCAATAACTTACCACCCGCTTTTATCATAATGCGCCGTTCACAATCTCTCAAACGGTTAGATCAAGTCTATCGAGCGTGGCAAAATTTTTATAACAGAAAAAATCGAAGAATGCAATACACATAAAACATAAGGACGAGCTAGCTGTACATGCGACTCCAAACAATAACCGACTCTATCATCTCGAGGTAGCTAAGAGCGCTGGGAAAACAGGACTGGCAGCAATACAACTTATACCAACAAGAACCGTAGATTTTTTTTGTATAGTAGTGAACACTGATCCCCTCCGGCTGAAATCCTTATGGCTATTTGATACACTTCAATCCATATACGACTGCTCCTGCTCTTCGGGTGTCAGTAACCAGTGTGTTTCGAGTGCGCCTTTTCCCTTAACACTAACTTTTTTTCAGAATAGAGTATCCATCATATGAAAATCTGAGCTCCGAACGAGAAGACGAATGTAAGCTAGTGCCGCTACAACTTATAGCCACTAAACACATAACAAACCTTGACAATGACTTCTCCCCGCGGCTCTGTTTTATATCCACCAATCACCTCTGTCAAAAACTTCATAGTGTCAGTTGAAATATGAACTCGGCCAGCTGAATAGTCAAAACATCGAAGCGATCACGGAAATTTCCAAAAAAAAACTTTACGTTTCCCGTTGCTCTCCATCCTGCTGGCTGTGTTTACCGCGTCACCGAACAGGCAGTATCGTGGCATTGTCATTCCCACAACACCCGTCACAACAGATCCTGTAACGTTGTAGCACTATGCCTCTCATATTCTTTTTGCAAGATCTTTGTAATTAAGTGAGTGTAACCTGTATGCAATCCAACTCTGATGTTGATCTTCTCGGTGGGCAAGTGGGGCACACGAAAACCACGAATTCCTCTGAGTAGTTCGAAGGACATTTCTGCAATCTCCTTTGCATGCTCGTTGCCGTTCCTATGAGGTAGGCCGGATACGCATAGATATCCATCACCGATAGTTTCTACCTAACGTTACACATACAGACCTTGTATAATGTGACAACAATCGAAAACCTCAGAAACCTTGTAAACATCGTGCTCATCGATGATTGCGTCGAACAGTGTGTAGAGGTCATTCAGGAGTGTGACTACCTAAAGAATGTTTATGCATGGACGAGATACATGGACGAGTGGATTATCAGATCGATAAGTCGCTATTCGACTATGTCCAGACCAGTTGGCGAATAGTCGATACCAACAGCGACCCTTCACCCTTCCCTCATCAGAATGATTGACTAGGTCATAGAATTTCGTAATCCATCCTCTATTACCTGCAGTGGTGTACACCTACTGGCCAGAGTTGTGAATGAGACCACGTCTGAGAAGAATAGTGTGACGCAGTCAAACGTCTCCGGCTCCACCGATTGACCAAGCTTCAGCTTCTCAGCAACTTGCCTGTATGATTATGTATGAGGCACAAATGTAGAACAGTAGTAATTGGCAATCACGTTGGATAGCTACAAGGATACACAGTAGAGCAAGGCATTCTCCGAAGTTTTTGCGGGAATGAAATTGAAAAACGCACTTTGGCAGCATTCGATAGAGCAGGATGTCGCTTTTCTTCTTCTCCTCAGTCAATTCTTTCATTCGAGACTGCACCTGTAAGTGATGTTGTTTAAATTGAGACAGGCAGAGTAGAAAGAGTTTAGGCCAACTTCATCCTCCAGATTCGACGCATACTGTTCCAATACGTTGAAAACGTGGTCCATCAGGTTTGCGGATCTAAACGTAGTTCTCTTTAGAGCTCTGAAGCGATAAGGTAGGAAACGCCTTCATAATCTCTAAAAATTCAAGTCGTATAAGCGTTTCTATTTGAGGTTGCCTCGGGAAGAAAAACATGATCGAAATAACTTCTTACAAAAAATGATAAGCTACCAACTTGTTGTGATTCAAACTTTTGATGAGCGACTTCACTTGATCGCTGGACGGCCGCTGATCGACCTCCTCGCTCCAGCAGTCCTTTACCAACAGGGAGAGACTCGTGTTATGTTCGTCTTCTGCCTCCAAGAGCGGTCGAATTGGAGAACGACCCCCGCGCTTTATCTTGTAGATTAGCTCTGAAAACGAGACGGCTACTAATCCCACAAATCAGCTCTTCCTGCTCTTCCACGACTATGGCTTCCCGCAGTCAGCGTTTAGAGTTCAATGGGTAAATGTGAAGATAGACATAAAGAGAACCATCCAGGTCGTAGTCCTGATTTTCTAGGTCCCACGCAGATTTTTTCGTGATGATCTCCGAGCACACGATGGCGAAACTGAATAGAAAGTTTTACGAATCAATATTGCAAACTTCAAGATATTTTAAGAATGGAAATAAAGCTCTTACATCTTCACAAGAGAGTGACTCATCTAAAATATGTAGATTCATAACATCATAGAAAAAATGATGAGGACGCCCAGATGTCATTTAGAGTTTTCACGGCAATCCATGGAAAACTCCGAAGCTTCCGTCCCCTGACCGAGTCGAATGATCCGGTTAATCAGGCGCTTCGTAGGGGCGTATTTTCTCATAAAAGAACGAAAAAGTTGAAAGCGCAGCGTAAAGTATGCAAAAGTTACATAATCCGTGCGCAAATTGCGAGCCAAAATGGCGCGTTGACGCACATCACGAATGTGTTGCGAAGGCGAGGTGAAGCAAAACGCTTTGTGTCATCTTTCATATATATCTGCGTCATAGTGTTACTCGTATCACAGATTACACTGTATAGGTAACGATTATGAATTTGAACGTTAAGTGAATGCCTCCCAGTTGTTTACCGTGCATTATTGATGCTTTATCGTAAAAATTAAGAGACAACCTGTAGATATCGCCTTCCTTCGTGGCCTGTAGCGATGAGTCCCGAATGTGTTCGGGAGCGGTCCAGAGCAGATCTTGAATAGTCGAGATCAAGCATAAACGTTTTCTGATGTTTAAAACCCAACCTCAACTTAAAAACATCGTTTGCACCTTGTTGTTCCCTGATCTCCGCTGACTTAATGGCATCCAGGCAAAAGAATGTGAGTTTCACCTGAATAGTGAATTGTGTTCCTTTGTTAGCCTTCTTTTCCGTTATTCTCTTAGTCTGAGAAAAATGTCAAATTTAGCAAGTAGCGCCCATCAACAAACACGCCAACAGGAAAAGCCAGGATGGCCAACTTAGTATTGAGGCGGCTCTGCTTGCTGAGCTATTTAAAGGCAGTGTTCACGATAGAAATCAAATTCGTGTTTTACCGTCTATCTGGAAAACGGCCCCATGCTGATTCCAATGGTGTCTCTGAAATCATTCAAGACCTTCTGTGAACGCAGGTATGGTCTCTCACAGATTGAGCTATGGAAACATGGTGGACGAGTTGTCCGAGGCTTGTAACTTCCGTCTTTTGCAGCCGATCTATGCGAGCTGACCTGAGTAAAGAGAGAAGCTGAGAATGAAGGGAAGAACGGTGCTAACGATTGGAAATCATCGCTCATGTCATGATCTTGAGCATTCATTTGTTCACGTCGGTGGGCGTGTAATGCGCTTTTGGGGTTTTCAATGCGCTCGAAGTTGCAACTTCAGGCTCTTTTGGAGCTTTTCCTGGCTCGTTTTCATGCGTTCTTTCGACGTCAACGTTACATTGTGCCTCTCCACTACCCATTCCTAGTGGAAACTGAAACACATTTTTTATCGTGAACACTGCCTTTAAACACTCGGCTGACTCACCTGCCATCGTTCGTCGACCAGGCACGTGCCTGAACTTATCCAGCCGTGTGCACCAAAATTTGAGTGATGGAGATAATAAACTGCCTGCAATTTATCCCTCTACTGATGGGATTTGAGAAAATATCCTATCAATATAAAATATTTAAGATCCTGCCGTAAAATATTCACCTCGCAAATATCTCGTATGAGTGAGTACTTAAAGAACCAGTCCATCTGAAGTGAGCCTTTTGCGATTACATCCTGAAGTCTTTAAAACTTTATTCGGTGCAACTCCTCAAACAATTGTAGGCAAAGACAAGACTTTGGGACGGGTGATGTCACTTAGCTTCCATGTATCGATAAAAGGATGGGGCGAACGACAGAGAAAAGGAATGGTCGCTATTGGAGGGCCTAAAGGCTGGTAAATAGCTGCTTCTGCCTTTCTGGACCAACCGTGCTCACAAAAATGATGCTTTTGTCTACCGGTCGCGGAAAGACACGACAGCAGCAAGCGTCGCCGCCATAGAACAGCGGCATTTTTTCCTTCCGTTTCCGCCAACCCGTTTGCGTTCCGGCATCTAACGACTGTCATTCGAGCGCAGCCCCGCTTTCGGTGTTTCAACGAAAGTTTGGACTGTGGTACACACCTTCAGCGAACCTCGAGAGCAGTATTTCCACACAGAAAGCACTTGTGGGCCGTCCAACGATAGTCCGTAGAACTTGCAAAGATTGTCGTGATCAATGTTCCGCATCTGAAAAGCTAGTGATCAGATTCGAAGATTCAGTTGTCTCTACGGATAAGCACAACCAAAAATTTGGGAAGGCATTCCCAATGTGATCTAACACACGCACCTTTCTCAGAACAGCGCAGTCAGCTTTCCGAAGCAGAGATCTCCCGTTATGCTTCCGAGCTACTACAGCATCCTCCTCGAGCAAGAAGAAAGAATGTCGCACAGTGTCCTAAACAAATCAGAAAAATCAGAGGTCTTTTCTCTTCACTGTTAGCGAGATTTCACAGACTTACCTTTTTCGACTCGATTGTCAACTTTGTACTAGTGGTTATTGTACTTTGCAGGGAACGCGAACTTAGAGCAGTTGTCTGAAATTTGCAACTGGTGTGAGATCACCGATCGTTTCGAGAATATTTAGTCCGGTTCACCTTGGTGTTAGGCTTTGTGAGGTTTATGAATGGAATCTGCCAGAGTCCATTCAAGCGTTCTTCTTCCAACCGACGCGCTCTGAAAGTTATAGCTGGACTGGACTCAAAAGAAAAATAGTAACAAAGGGTACCTGGGATGGCGTCAAAAGGTGAAAACGAAAACTATGAATTTCAATTTTCCTACCTCAAGAAAAACAAGACAGCTGCGACTAGGATACAAATCGGAACGATGACAGCGACAAGGGTAATGGCGAGGTACTGCTCGACAAACGATTTTGGACAGGCGCTTCTCAAAACAGCTAGCTTCAGATCTATTCTGTGCTGAGCACAGAAATTGCCACTATCTGCTAGATTGAATCACTTCTACTTAAAAAATGCTTCCGCAAAATTACTTACCCGTCATAATTGCAAATGGGTCTATTGAGGGGTGGAGCTCCGCCATGTGTTGCCCAAATGACGGAAGTTGGTTGCACGTCTTGAATCTTGAAGACTATGTATGTATTTCCCAAAAGCGCATATTATTCATTTGCATTAGAGTACGAAAAGTACTCACTAAACTAATGCTGCTGTTGTCCAGCTTCTCAACGACATACATCATGACAATTTGTTGACCAGATGAGTCGAGACCATATACCAGAAACACGGGATCTCTCGTGTAGTTCTTGTTAATAATGACTGGTCCCGAAAAGCCTGACAACATGGTGGTTCACCATAAACCTATTTTCACGGTTTCACTTCAACAGATTTACCATCGAATTCTCCCGATGAAAACTGGACTAGCTGGGCGCCATTTGGATTCGGTATTCCTGCGGCTATAGATCGATTCCTTGCTAGAGCATAGAGCAGCATCGCGTCGGCCAATTCGCCCACTTGGGCTATGCTCTAAGAAAAAAAGTTTTTTGAATCGATATCATACTGGTTCAGATATCCCACATGTCCCACCACGTAGTTATGAACACTACGATGATCCAGCGAACGGTGTGGTAAGCGCGAAGGCATCGTCGCGAGGAATCTCGTTCCCGGGTTTTCTTATGTGATACAAGTTCTAGCACCCTACACATAGGGTGGCTGATAAGCATGAATAAAACGTTATTTGGAGTGATTCATCTGCATTGAAAGAAACCGTCATCAACTATTGATGAAAAAACAGTTGTTCATGACCAGTTAGGATACCGGAAAAATAATTCACCTCAAGAATAGCCCTTGACGAGTACAGCAGGAAGGAATTGAGTTAGGAGTCGCAGAGATGTTTTCGAGTGCGCCGTATCTGGGATTATCTATGACTGGATGAGGAAGTCTTCTCAGCGGGACCGGCCGAAAACACCTATGGTTTGCGTATCAAATTTAGTCTGGTGAATGAATAATCAGAAGGCTTGATTGATATATATTTCCATGTAAGGTAAACAGTCTCAAACGTTTTCATACGCTCTTAACAGCCGCTTTGTATAAAAGTTATGTTGGGAAAAAATTCAAAAAATTTCAGTGAAAACTGACTTTCCGGACCCGGAATTCTTCGATCGTTTTTTTCTTAAGAGCCGATCGCCTTGAAACGCTAAGTTGAGCTGTAATCTCACGATTAGATCAGGTCCATCTTTCTTTCAGGTGATTCGTAGGGATGAAAGTCTAGCAATATGTGTATGGTCTGTGCAATTCAAGTAAGAAGCCGAGACGTTGCTTGACGGGAGACTTTGAAAAAAATGGAGTGGATCGATATCAAATGATTTTGCGCCAAATTGTTGTGTGCAGCCCCCTGATTGAATGAAATGACACTGACGATACAAAAAAAAATTCTTCACGTAATCATATAATATATTTCATCAACTTCCACTCTACTTTACCATCTGTTGACCAGTTATTTTTTTTCCTTATTTAATGAGCGTTTCCTTCATTTTTAACCACCCTTGTAGTCATCTTCCTAGATCACACAAGCACCTAAGCTTTTTCAGAGCACCACTTCTCGTTTTTTTTAAACTGTTTCATAATTATAGGACACCTCAGGTAATCCGCAAGCCTCCTGTTCATACTAGCGAAGTAACAACTGTTTCATAGCACTATGAGCACCGCCACTCCTTAATATCGTATGTGAGCGCTGTTAAGAGAAAAGCGCTGGAAGCATTCTGGATCAGTGCGAGATATCCCAAGGTCAGCCGGAAGGACGAGGGTATAAATATAACACGGAAACTCCAACCCTACATCAGACTCGGCTTCTGATTGGGGTACTTTCTGTCACTCTGGTACCCGCTTTGTTGTTCTACTGATCACATATTTTTCTGAGGACTTTTGAACAGGTATGCCACTCAGTTCTATGTTTCCGTGCCATTCGTTTTGGAAAATTTGTCTGAATTTCTGTAGGATAGTATCTACATTTGGCCGATTAATTTTACAAGTAAATTTGACCGTTTCAGACTCCGACGAGGGCGAATCCGCCGAAACGTTAGTCAATAAAGTCATCTTACCACCTCGTGCGTGCAACAGACGAACTTTCAACACATTGTTCTGATGCCGAGGTTTATCGAGAGTCGAACTTGGAGATTATTGCGTAATGTACCAGCACGATTCCAACGACTCGTTCAAGAAGCATTGTCTCTCCGACAGAAGATCGTCATGGCGAGACAATCTATCCACTTCCTCCGCCGCTGTCTGACCAACAACGTCATCCCGAACTTCATTTCGAAGAAGAGGCTACGTGACGTTTGCGGAAGGCCGAAGAGCGACCCGAAAATACGCAAGATCGAGCTGCAACTTCTTCGCATCGCTTTACGCGACAGGCAAGATCAACTGTTTGTTATGCTGAATAAGTGTAGCTCGAAAGAGCAAAATTGTATAAAGTTTTTGGAGGGGCGCCTTTGGAGGAGGATAGTGGAAGGGTCAAAAACTATTTGTGATCGTATTCGGTCTAATGTCAGGTCATCTTTACAAAAGAAATTCAACTACATTTTGAGTACAGCTAATGGCCGCGAAAATGGGATTCGTAGTGTTGTATCTTGTCAAAATCCAGCCAATCAAGGTGTCAGTAGCGTACCATTGTCAGAAAACACAAGAGTTACCGTGTTAGGAGATACTCCTCTGTCCGAAAATGCACTCGCAGTCTTACAACTGGGTCCTAGCTTCTCTCCTTCTCAGTGCATCTCTACTTATGTGATGCGCAGGGTCATCTGCGGTCTCCACGAACTTCAAGATCGACTCCGTTACAGGGCAAGGATTGACTGTGGGCCTACAAGCGCAGGGCAGGTTCGGGCGTTTCCCCCATCCCGTTCCCACAGACGTACTTCAAGCAGCAAGAGCCCAATATACGCGCTGATATCATATTCCGCCTCTTCACCGATGAAGTTTTCAGGGTTCTCAGACGGTTTCAAGCAGGCAAAAGCGCTAAAAAATTCAGCCACTCCCAAATCCTGGGCTTGAAAGAGGTTCGAGAACTTGTGGCTTCCAATACTATACGGCTGTCCGTTAGCGACAAAGGAGGAGAATTTGTTGTGACACCTCACGATATGGACGTGGCTATCACCGAGCATCATCTTTCGGATACGTCTATCTATCGTGTAACCTCCGAAAAAGAGTTTAAGTCGCAATACCGCAAGCTAAACAAGTCCTGGGTTATGGAAGCAAAATCGTCTGGGCTAGCTCAGTCGATAATCACGCGTTTGAAAATTGAGGTTCCTACATGTCCAGTATTGTACTTGCTGAGAAAAACCCATAAATTCGGGTCAACGGAGGACCTCACACTAATTGATCCAGCTGCAATCAAGGTTGGCCCATAATTAGCTGCGTGGGTGGTCCCACCGACCGGATAGGGTGGTTTTTCAGCTCAATACTAACCCAGCTTCTTCAATTCATCCCAGCGCACTTACCCAACACTCAAGCCTTTCTAGACCATTTCCGGTCTGCAGAACTCAGCAGCAACTGTGTAATGGAATCCTTCGATGTTACAGCGCTCTACACCAACGTTAGTAACGATGCGGCTATGGAAGCGGTTTTTGAGCTTGTAAATCAACATCAGAGCCGTATTAACATGCACGGGTTTTCTGTACACAGCCTAATGGTTCTTCTCAAGGAGTGCCTCGGTTGTAACGTTTTCAAATGGGCGGGCAAATATTTTGCGCAGTTAAGGGGGCTGGCTATGGGCCAACGGTTAGCACCAACGCTTGCTATCGTTTTCATGGCGAAAATCGAGGCACCCGTGCTCGAATCTGTTCCGTTGTTCTACCGGTGCTACATCGATGACTGTCTCATAATCTGTTCAACGCAGGGGGAGATGGACAAATGTTTCGCCCTAATGAAAAACCAGTCAGATCATATCAAAATAACCCGGGAAAAGCCGTCAGCGGGCTGGTTACCTTTCCTAGACGTCCAAATTAAGCTGGTAGGGGGCAGCAAAACCACAAAATGGTACCGCAAACCATCAAGCAAAAATATTCTCGTCCACTGGCGGTCCACGCACCCTACACAGACAGAAAGAGCGGTGGTTAAAAACATGTTTCGCACCGCTAAAAATGTGTGTTCTGGCGCAGAAGAGCGTGAGGAGTCGAAAAGGCTTGCGAGCCAAATTGCGACACTCAAGGGCTACGAAACACATTTAGGAAGGACTAGGCCCACCCACGGCGGCCATCGGGGACGGAACATGCAGCCAAGCGATAAAACCCTGTTCAAAATGCCCTTCATTTCGGAAGAGGTGAGCAGCGCTATCAGAAAATGCTTGCGCGGGGCGGGATTGGAAGACTCTGTATCTTTACTGACCATCCCTCCCAGTAATTTAAAGCAGCAGTTGGTTCGCAATCGCCAATATGACCGCGCATGCGTTACCCCACATTGCGTCATCTGCCCAGCAGGCAAGGAGGGCGACTGCGCTGCTTCGGGCGTAATCTACGTTATCACATGTCAGAGCTGCGGTGAGGAGTATATCGGCGAAACGGCTCGCCCCTTACACGTGCGAATTAAGGAACACCTAGATGGGAAAGAAAGGTCGCGGGTCGGCACTGCACTGGGTTGCCACAGGGTTAATTGCCATGAGGGAGATGATTTTGAGGTGAGAGTGGAGATCCTAGCGCGGGAGGCCCAGACTAGTGCGCGAAAAGCGCTGGAAGCATTCTGGATCAGTGCGAGAGATCCCAACCAAGGTCAACCGGAAGGACGAGGGTATAAATATAACACGGGAACTCCAACCCTACATCAGATTCGGCTTCTGATTGGGGTACTTTCTGTCACTCTGGTA
This sequence comes from Aplectana chamaeleonis, assembly GCA_029168955.1. Taxonomy (NCBI): domain Eukaryota; kingdom Metazoa; phylum Nematoda; class Chromadorea; order Rhabditida; family Cosmocercidae; genus Aplectana; species Aplectana chamaeleonis. Next base: position 181,864 of record JAPDOI010000971.1, on the reverse strand, counting down.
CCCGCTTTGTTGTTCTACTGATCACATGGTTTTCTGAGGATTTTTGAACAGGTATGCCACTCAGTTCTATGTTTCCGTGCCATTCGTTTTGGAAAATTTGTCTGAATTTCTGTAGGATAGTATCTACATTTGGCCGATTAATTTTACAAGTAAATTTGACCGTTTCAGACTCCGACGAGGGCGAATCCGCCGAAACGTTAGTCAATAAAGTCATCTTACCACCTCGTGCGTGCTACAGACCAACGTTCAAAATAATATTGTATGGTTTGCAACTTATCTCCAGGTAGCCGCATTGGAATTCTTATCACGCTATCTTTGAAGCGGAGCGGTGGTTTTCCCAATTTTACCATTGTATTTTTTCAGAAAAAAACCGCTCGACTTCTATGATTAAACTGTTATAGCAGCGGCGCGGCTACCTCTCAACCAGTGATTGCCGACATACAACTGACATTAGATCTTCCATGGGTGTTTATTGATGAATTGTGGAGTTGATTCGGTGGCACTCCACTAGCACAACCCGCTTCACCACTTCCACAGCCTAAAACTGGCTACCGACGCAGATTCGACGTCCCAGTGTACCCTAGAGGTATGAGGAGGAAGTTTTGATTCGGACTAATGCTGACGCTTTCAACACAGTCCCGCCTTTTCTGTCCGAAAACGTCTTTCAGGACTTACTCGCGTGAGCCTTCGCCTTGCCTCGCTTGCATACGAGAGTTTGTCATCGTCATCCTTCACTGGTATCCAGCCATTAGCCTGTTTCTCCACATCATCTACCGATGTTTAACTACTTCTGACCCGTACACACTGTTGAAAGAAGAGCTATTTTTCAACCGAAAAACGTCCGCAATGCGAAACCGGTCAGGCAGCTCGATTTTCTCGAACTGGTTGTCTTGTTTGCTGGGCCAAATTGAACCAAGTCTTTCTGTAAATCTCTTCAGCCGAGATGTCCTACGTTGATCTGCAGCTGTTTGCCCCACGTTGATCTGCACAAAGTCGCCGTCTCATGGTTGCGCAGAGGCCCTCAACTCGGGATTCTGCATGCGTTTAAATCTCGTCCGCAGACGTTTCATTGAGAATTCTCTCTAAATCATGACCAACGAGTCTCAACAGACGTCTTGGTTGCTTCCTGCGTCTAGTTTGCCCTGACAAAACGAGCCATCTGCAGATGGAGACTGCGGAAGGTAGGTGATGTGTCAAAGGACTGCGAAAGAGTGAATACTATATCTCTTTGAAAACTTCCAAGAATGTCTTCAATCAACTGAATGAGGTACTTAACGGGGGCAGAAAGCATATTTGTGACAGAGCCGCTGTTATTTCGCTGGAACGAACAAGAATCTTGCGGATTATCATGCTGCCCTATGAAGATGAAACAGTCCAAAAAACGAAAGTTGTGTTCTAAGAAAGCTGATGCGCTCGTGTAATCTAGGAAGACGAGGACTGTAGGGGTTATTTCCCACGCTGATTACAACAATCCTGACAGAAAAGCTCCATCATTAACTGAAGAAGTGTTACACTGAAATTCCAGAGTGTCCCGTAATAATGAAACACTGGACACGAACGACACTAGTGACACGTTGCGTTCCCTATTGAAGACTGACGCAAACTTGGTGCCATATGCATTACCTTAGGTGCACGGAGTTTGCACCAACCTCAAAAAGCAAAATAACACCAGGATTCATGCCGACTGTATTTAAAAGTCATGTCCGGTACAGAATAGTAAAGAGTGCCCTACCGGATCAATAGTGTTGCAGTCCGCACAATTGTAAGGTGGCAGTTTCATCACAGCCTTTATATCGGCCACAAACTGAGCGGAGGAGTTCAGCGGTGTTACGTCAATCTGTAATAGAGTATTGATTGAAATGCACTCCGGAATAAACTTCAAATCTTACCACAAAAAACTTCTGAGCAGCACGGAAGGCAAGGTCGTCTTTGCCATCCGGTGGCACCTTGGTGTCCTTCCAAGCGTTGCCTGTACAAGGGGAATGTCAGGCGAACCAACGATTAGAGAAACTGATTTTAAACTTCCTAACCGTTTTTATATCTCCGCTGTGGCTACGGACGCTCAGCGAACACGAGGAGAGTTTAGACTTCTACTGCCTGTGTCGGCTTCCGTTCAATCACTGCATGCAATATATGTATGTCCAGCTGGCCCACAGTGGAGGTATGAGAGCGGCATAGAGTTTGTCACTAGAGCAGAAAACCTCACCGAATCCCAATTTTCGCGTCTCGATCATCAGCCACATATATTCATTTGTGTCCATACCCTCCTCAGATATAGCTATCATCATATTCCGTCTAGCCTCCGCCGACTCGAAGCAAAGCACAGTTACTAAGAAAACAATGTTTGAAATAGACACAGTTCCCAGTTTGGGTCGATCCTTTTGTGACCCTTGTTAGCTTCTATCACCCAACACTGGGTTGATGTGAGTGACTGACTAATGAAACTCTACAAACTCTACTTTCATCTTGGGGATGATCCTTATGGAGTCCCACACTTTACACCTTCTCCACCCTGGCAGATTTATACATCAGTGTACATATGTAGGGTATAGATACAAATACATCATGTAAAATTAACTTGAAAATTAAATCACTTCGTGACACTTCCTTAATTGATCTCAGCACATTTCGAAATGTGCTGTTGGTGATGTTGGACAGCTGGCGTCGATAGGTCATGGTCATGTTGGGACTGTCATTCATCAAACCCTAAATTATTGATCATCTTGAGTTGTGATAAAAGTTCAGCAGTAAGCCTAAAAACAAGACTTTGCAGAGCTCAATGCTCTTCCCAACCTCTAGATCGTCAACCACCAATGAGCAGCGAGGCATCAGATCAGTTCTAACAGAATAGTACACCACCGCAACTTCCTTCCACTGATATCGCTCGAAAAGTCGGGTCAAAGTTCGAGCTTGGCTAGAAATCATCACGATGTATTATACACTAACCTCACGAATGCATTTCGACACCACCTACTTGATAGAGCTCCACGTTGAAGCCATAACTGTGGGATACTCTTTTTGATTTAAAAGCTCAGATGAAAATAGCGGTGCCCATAGAATTATTGGAAAATTGTAGTATTTCGCAATCGATCCTGCGATGATTGCGGCTGAAATTAGAAAATAAGCTAGAAAGTTGAAAATGTCCCTGAAATAATTTCTCGTAATAAATACATTGAGAGCATGCCGGTCCTAGCACCACATCAGCTTTACTCTCAATCCAGTTGATCACAGCTCCAGCATCTTTTGATTCCACGCACTCTCCTGCCACCCATGTCAGACTGAACATAATTATGTTTCAAAGTTTATTCAAAGGACACGGATCGGATTCGTAAGGATCAGATATTATACACACTTCAGGATATCATACTCAGGTAGGATACGTTCAGCCTGGATTTTGTTCCATGCTACACCGACAGCTCCAGCAGTCTCTCGCCATCCTATGAACTGTAAATATACCACTAGAATAGGCATTCATTTAGTTCACCCACTGCGACGTGAAGTAGTAGTATCGTCAAGGTTTTTTGCAAAAGATAGAGCCAGAAAATAAGGAGGAGGTTGGGGAGTAATTTATGCCTTCATTTCCCTATTTTTCAATGTTCAATTCAACTATCTCATTATCTTATTTCCTTGTTCCATTTCTCCTCTCCCTGGTTCTATAATGAGGGGACTTGAACGTCGATTTCACGTGGACTTGGGGCAATGTTGCTCGCGAAGTAGTCCTATATAAGTCGACAAGTCCCCCTGGAATCTGAGAGTAGGCGTTTCTGCCACATGGAGTGCCATAAAGGCAGCGTGCAGGAATAAATCAAGAGATTTGTGTGCGGGTTCACACAGGACACGACCACCTCAGGATGACACAGAAAAAGGAAGAAGATCCCAGCTGCTAGCCCGGACACCTCAACTCCCTCCGGATCGCTTCTCAGGGCGCGATAGCGGGGAGGGTCATCCCACATTAGGCTAGCTGTGATCTACGCTTCAGTGGTGGTCAAAAACAAGATTTCTTCTCTACGTTCCTCTCCGACAGGAAGCCATTTCAAAAAAATCTGTCGAGGGACCATGTTTTGAACTAGATCAGGCGGGAGGAAACAACTCGATAGATGTTCAGAAGGGTGCCTGCAACAATCTGCCGGTTAGGTGTCATGAAAAAATTGGGTGCCTTTATAAATACGAAACGCACTGCATTATGCCAGATATAGAAAGAAAACATCGAAAACGTTAGAAGAAGACCAAGAGAGTCGAGAGAATCCTACAAGCAAGTTTGAGAGCTTAATCTGAACTCACCGGCGTCACTGCTGTATCGTTGTAGGCGCATAAAAGTCCAACATTCAGGATCTGGAGGAGAAACCTTCTCGCGAGTTATAGAAGAGCTGTTAGAGACCCATAAGAAAGGGGAAATTTTCAGTCAATAAGCATTTTGTTCCGTCATGTACCATTGCAAAAGAGAGCTCACTTAATTTAGGGTGACGTTTGAAACGAAAATTCTGAGACCAACTTAGCAGTTAAGTGCATTCGCTTTAACCAATGTTTTTACAAGAATATGCATTGAGATCAATTTAACTCACTTTAGAATACACTGAGTCTAGAAAGAAGCTGAGAGGCAAAGCCGCTAATAGCAACACATACATAGTAAACTACGGTAGGGTGGACGCGAACTACATAGTTTCAAAATGAGGGTCTTCCAGTGGCTAATTGTTTGAAGCCTGCTAATCAGGCGCTGTCAAAGAACACCGAAGTTCAGCGATCAGATGTGCTGCGGATAAACAACACAGATACAAAAACCAGCCCAGCCATCAACATTCTACCAAGAAACTGAGAAATCCAACCGCTCTGAACAGAAATACAAGCTTGTCCTGAATTAGTCTATTACAGCGCGCGTCACCAGCACGCGCGCACCCCTATTTTTCGCATATACAAGCCATAGAGCCAGGGTGGACTTTTCTGCATTTTATACGTGATTTCAGCATCTGGAACAACTGCCACAGCAAAAATTTCAGATCTCTATGACTATGAGGCCTCTCTTTCAACGCTTAGATGAGCCTAGGAAAGCTCTTCGGAACCCGGCATCGTATCCACTGAACGGCATTTCGAAGCAACGGACCCGCCGACACGCACAAGATGCACCTCTTCAACTCACCGTCACACCGGTACTACACGTGCGATGAGAAACAGTTTTGAGCGGAAATTCTCGAAGCCTTGGAAATCAGACGGATATCTACTGAGATAAATAGCAGAAACGAAATGGGTGATACCCTGCAGCTCATTGCATGACTACAGTATCGCGCCAATTTGCAAGAATACGCTAATGTCACTATCTAGACACCAGCGCGGATTATTATTAGCATTGGGGCGCGCTTGGAAGTGGTGCATTTTTTCTTTTCTTATATTCATTCTAGTGTTGCGTTGCTTCATTTCTTGGTTCCATGTTAATCTGCATAAACGTGTTGGCGATAAAAAACAACGCATTAATTCAAACGAATAACGAGCAAATGCTATCACAACTGAAATTCATGCCCGTATCTTGCTCATGTCCACGCAACTCGCTCAACATCGGGTACCATCTTTTAAGCCTTATGGCCGTTTTTCCTGTGGTTCCTCCTCACTAAAGGGGCAATCATGTCCCAAACGTTCTTTTTCTGGCGGAAATCCGGGAAAGATTATTATCGTGGACACTGCCCTTGAGAAAGCACTGTCATTCGCTGAAAACTTGGACGACGCGCACACTTTCGTGACACAATGGCGGATTGAAATGGCTAGAATGACTTGAACAGAACCATTTTATCTGCGGATTTCGCACGTATACTTGGATAGCCTGTAGCCTCCCTCCTGATTTAGCGAAAAATCTCGAAATCGAGATTCGGCCCCAAACTTGGCTTTAGCTCGTTCCCCTACCCATGCTGCGATGAGGAAATGGAAGTGATTCTTGGTGGAGGGCTCTCTAGCGGAACTGGTCTTCATGTGCTCTGTCAAGCAAGACCTGTACTCTTCGGTATATACAACATGGGCGGTTCTCAATGCGATTGAGATGCCGAGTGAAGGAGAGCACGGATGTCAGGTCTTCGCAGGGCCTACCTTCGGCTAAATTCCGTCTTGGAGTTTAACATTAAACAGGTCGTAAAGTGAGCTTCAATCCCTGACCTAGAAAGTTTTTCTGGATAACATTCTACCAAACCTCCGCAGAATTCAGAGCCGAAGTCGAGAAAAGAAATCTAGTCTGATTGGCGGCCAAACTTGAGTTTGAGGACAGCAAAGCCATGAAGCCTCTGTCAAGCCTGTGTAAAACCTAAGTCGCTAGCGTGGGTGTTTTCATGAAATGATCTTATTATTAGAAGAATGTCTCCTCGCTCAGCTTCGAATTCGCCGCTTAATTCTGCTAATTCGCTGCGAGATTCCCCTGTCGCCTGCGCAGCCTAGGTGTGAGCCACTGCTGTAAGTTTATACCGCTTCCGATTTATCTCGGTGACTTGAAAATTATGTAAAGATGTTAAGTTGAATAAATGATCGGCCCGATACCCACATCGCAAAGGTGAAGCTCCAGAAAACACGCACAGCCTGCAGACGTCGCAGGGTGAGCATAAAGTTTTGACGCAATGCATTTTCTTCTAAGACAATGAAAATCGAAAACTACCAGTTGAAAGTGGATGTACCCAAGTAAGTCGGCGTTTTCCTACGTGCTAAAAACCATTATACAAGTTTCAAAGAATGAAAACTTCAGCAATTCAGATGACCCACAAAATAGGGTGGGCATAAAGTTTTGTCGAGCATTGTATTGATTCATAAACAGGATCGACAGGATAGCTCTCGGCTAACACTCGATGCGAAGATGAAGTGCTCCATTGTTGAATCAGTTCCACAATAAAGGACATAGAAAGGTCATATGGCTTGACTAGTATAAACAGAGGCCAGAGACAAAAGATTTCGTTCAAAAAGCACTTTTCGATGACAGATTATACTGACATCATACTTGATCAAGCCCACTCAGCTATCCGTCCAACCCGTATTTAAGCAGGCTAATGCTCATTCAGAACCACTACACAAATGTCGTCCTTCATAGCGTTCCTGGCGGTAGGTAGCCGCTTCCAGTGCTCACTCACTGAACAGAAGTTCTCAAACCCAATTTCAGTGTGGGCTGCTCATTGCGATTGATGCAACGGGTGAGTCTTTCGGCTCCATATGTTACTAACCCTAAGAACGAATATGACCACTCAGAAAATGACTTCACATAGACAGCTACCACTTGACCGTCAGATTGACGTCCCCTCTTGTCTCTATGGGTCCGAGTAGAGTTTAGCCACTCAAATGCGTTTTAGCATTTAACGCAGCAGTATAGACCACGCGGCATCACACAGTCGATTCCCCTCCATTACATGCTGTCGCGCCTTCCATTAGCGTGGCTCTATTGGAGCAATTCTCCCGTAGGTTGTCGGCGATTTCCAAGCAAAGCTACAAAGCCAGTATTTGATAAGACGTGACTCCGAGGTTTAAAACTTGACGTGACACTGATTCTCAATCGGAGCAACCAAAAAGGAGATGCTCACTAAGAAAGTGACGCCCCGTAGGTGGCATGCGCTACCACTACCTTCAAGCCGCTATCCGCGTGTGCGCCTTCTCCTCCATACATTGCTTGACACGACAGGGCACATCGCAATCGTTAGCTTCGTCCATGAGCCTTTCTCTGAAGTGGAATAAGGGCATTCGTTGGCCATTCCAACAAGACTGGCTACTGCAAGCTCACAAAGAAGGGAATGGGTTGAAGATCGAGTAGTTCGCCTCTATACATAATACCACAATACTGCATCTATTATCTTTCTCTAGCTTTCAATTGTCCTGACAACCCGGATAACACGGATGAAATTCGTGAGTTGATTCTGGAACTTCACAACGATGCACGACGTAAGGTGGCCAAGGGGAAGGTAGCCAACGTGAATCCCGCTAAGAACATGTACAAGTTGGTAGGTTACCTTTCTTTGTTTCTTAGGTTTCTTCCATGGAATTCTTGGAGACGAATTTTAGGAGTGGAACTGCGACTACGAGAAAAAGGCAAAAAATTACATTGTAAACTGCGACACTTGTGGAGGAAAGTTCGCAAGTTTACTGTTCGCAGGTCATGGAGCTAATTTGTACAAGTGAGAACTATGATCTTAAAGATGATTGACTTTAGTTCTAACGACTAACATACTTAGCGATGGAAAGGGAACTGCAAAAGAAAGGGTGAACTTTGCTCTGAAAAAGTGGTTCGGTTCAGCGGACTCTTTCACAGAGGACAACAAGGATAATGTGCTTACAACCGCAAATATAAACGGAGGAGCTTTCGCTGCGGTTAGTCACATTTTGAACTATAGTAGTTTCAGCACCACATAATTATACCCAAACTCAGATGATCCAATCCAGTACCACGCAAGTCGGATGCGCATACAAGTTCTGCGGCACAAGATTTCAGTTGATGTGCATCTATGAAAAGACGTAGATTAAGCCTATTATTACAGCTTGGCACAGCTCGCGTACTTTCACCACACCACTAGCCCATAGAGCTTTATTACAGTGGCAGGAAAGTAGGTACCAAGATCTATGAAACTGGAACGGCATGCAAGACCGTTAAGGACTGCACGACTTACAATACCGCAGCATGCGAGGATGGACTTTGTGTCAAGCCCCCTCGTGAGTGTGCCGTTATTACATTAGGTAAAGCCACCGCCGCAAACAAAATTTTTGATTGTTTCTATAGAAGAGCGAGAACCTGAAACCGGTATCTGCCCAAATGAGTTCGGCATGAAAGACGCTGTGCGGATGAAGTTCCTGAACATGCACAATGAATACAGGTTCCGCACGCCAGGAATACTTTATTTTTCAAACATTCAGATTTTCTGTGATGGTTTACCTTATGTGGTTGATTCTACAGATCAATGGTCGCAAGTGGCAAGGCTAAGGACAAGTTGCTACCAGGAAATGCACCAAAAGCCTCTGGAATGCGTAAGATGGTAGGCGAAACAAAAACTCAGTCGATCCGGATGATTCGAGCCTTTTTCGAGTAATGGTCTTCTGAAAGATTGTATTAATTGCACTAAACGCAACATCCATAACATCTAGATGGGTCGAGAGAATGCGTCACGTAGGCTCTGAAGATCGATCGAATGGTTTGGTGTGTAGAGCCCAACCGGGATTAATAACAAAAATCTTCCAGAGATACAACTGCGACCTGGAAGCGAGAGCTATCAAACATTCTCAACTTTGCAAATTCGTGCACTCAAAAGATGGGATAGGAGAGAATATTGCTGAAATCAGTGATCCCAACTTTGAATTTATTCCTGCTGCAGAAATAGTGAGTATACATGGGGTTCAAACCTTTTCACAATGTACGACTAGAGAAAGAAAATTATTTGAGTCTATGCAAACATGGTTCAACGAACTCAAAGACATTGGGATTGGTCCGTCTAACAAATTTTATCCCGGTAGAGGAATTGGGCATTACACGGCAGTAAGTGTCTTCAAACCCCCAAAGCAAACAACACAAAAACGTTTCAATTTAAGATGATGTGGCAGTCAAGCTATATGATTGGATGTGGTATCGCAAACTGTAAGATAGGAACGTATGTCACATGCAAATACACTCCGAGGTATACATTAGCGCTACTGTGGATTGCATCTTATCAGATTTCCTCCTACTTTAGAGGCAACGATATCGGTGGTACAGTTTATGATATTGGGGAGCCAGGCACCACATGTCCAGCCGGCACCAGGAGATGCGAAAAGTCTCTCTGTGTCTGACATCCACGAGATTCCAAAACTTCGCCTAACTTCACTCGATGAATATTTATTTGTACCTGTCACAACAAACACTGACAGCTTGCTCCTTCGAAGCCTATTTGACTGAACACAGTATACCCGGAATTTGTTTCCTCAGATCTTCCAGACATTTTTCTGGGGCTTGCATGACTATAGGTACGGAACACAGCATTGATAATTCGTTTTACACATACTATCAATGACTCCGGTATTCCTAAAAAGGCAAACAACTGAACGGAGCTAGAACACCTCAGCCAGCACGAATTAGGCTGGTCCAAACAAGATGGCTTTGGATATGTAAATGGCAGCTGCACAAAAAAACGAGAATCTATCTCGTTTAGGTCAAAAGGTATGATACGTTACCTGGACTACTGAGCTCGACTTGAGAACGCCTCCATAGCGCCACCCTTTGATCATCACAGTGTCTTCTTTTATTCATGTACAAGTGTGTGCACCCACTCCGCCTCGCGGCGTCTTTCGTTTTTTTTTCGAAACTGCGCGCTCATCTATTCCCTAAATCATAAACCACCCTTCATCACAACTGACCGCTACCAACTCCGTGCATCCAGTGGGAAATGCATGTATCTGGACATATATATCTATCAACGCTACGGGATAGCTCCTCCATCACACGGGTCCCTCCTCAAACTGTTCAAGCCCTGTCGGTATTTCAACAAAAAGTTCGGCACAGAAGAGTGTTTTGCCCAGTTTTCTCACTTTTATGAGGAACTCTCAACCAAAAACTTCTCGCAGACCCCACGCCGGGTACCTTCTCTCCGATTCCTTCAACTCAGAACTCCAATTTTCAGCTTAGTAGCTGTTGTTTTTGAATCACGTTTTTCAGCCTTATTTCAAGCATGATAGAAGACGGTAGAGAGCAATCTACATGAGCCCGCAGACTCCCACTGAAATCCACCATGTGCTACACGACGCCTAGTTTTTTCCCTATGAAGAATTGCCTGCATCTCAAGGCAATTTCAGCACTCCCAGTGAGATCCTGCACACATCTCGCCACGAGCTGAAAACTCCTAGTGGCCTCCTATACTAATGCGCCTGCGCGTTGCACACTTCCAGAGAGGTGTCGCACGCTTTTTCGGTCCCGAGCGCACACACAGTTGGGTTCTGTACAGTTTACCCGGTACACTCCCGGTGGGGTCCTGCATACTTTCCTCATTGCTCTGCGTACCTCTTATGCGGTCTCGCATACTTTTCCGGAAGTTGGCGCACTCCAAGTTGGGTCCCGCATGCATGGCACAACCTCTGAATCCACAGCTCACACTCTGCCAATCGTCCTCGGGCACAGGTGCTCCCACCTGAAGTCATTTCTAAGTCATGGTTTTGGGCGAAGCATTCTGTGGTCGGAGCCAATTGTGAACGACGGAACGGTGCCGACGTCTGAGAGAGCTCAAAGGCACAGTACACCCCCAGATATGAATTTCGAGATTTTCATGTGATTTTGTAGAAGACCCCTCCTGTATAACACGTGTCAAATGCGAGACCTCAATTCCTCCAAATAAGCGAGATATAAGCGACAACCACAGGCCCGACCCCCTTCGCTCACCACCACAGGCCCGACTCCCTTCCGGATTTTCGACCTCGATATCGGCTGGATGGATGGATGAATTCCAACAAGTCGTCTTTCTTCAGTCCATTGCCGGACTGCCTCCTTATCCTGGCTCGCTCCCGCGCAACGATTGCGAACGAACAAAAATACAGGCTTGAGACAACTCGTCCGCCAATTTTTCGCCCTCAAAATCTAGGCACCTCTGAAGAGCCATAACTCTATTCAAAGGAGGTCTTGGCCGATTTCATAGATACCATTGTGATCAGCGTGTGACTATCTCCAAGATAAGCATGAAATCTGAAAAATATTTTTATGGGTGTCCTGTGCCTTCAACGCCGATTCACTAGAGTATCGCCAATCCAATGGGTCGTCGTTCTGTTCGGTGAACTTCAACTCCGTCTTCAGTGTTAGAGCTTAGGCAGCGAATTTCCGTGGAAGAAACTGGCGCTCCTCAACCAGTCCGCCAGGCAGAAACCGTTATTGCTTCTGGTGTTTCCTGCATGAGGATCGATTTTTCATTTCCTATTAACTGCTTCTTCATGCCAGCTTTGAAGTCGCCCAGGGAACACATTGGTAAGACTTTTTTCTCTAGCTACTACATCTTCGAGTTGCTCGTAAAACTCATCAAGGTCATCATCAACAACAGTTTATGTAAGGGCATATGCGTTGATGGCCGAAATTAATGGGTGTCCTTTGGGCTTTAGTCGTATGAGGGATCACAGCCAACGTCACCAACGATTCGTTCCTCCACTTTTTTCCGAGAATCAGCAGTCTTCCTTTTTCTAAATTCTTCGCTGACCCTTCGGTCTCGCGTACTGGCATGAGATCATGGGGTAATCAATCCGCAATTTATCAACAGTGCTAAACGAGGTCCACAGAATAGAGTGACTAGAAGAGAGCTGTACCGTCTCCTGCTTATGAGCACGGCCGAAGCGTTTACTACGACGCAAGTTGAGAAGATTATAAAGGAAATGCGGAGCTCTAAAGCTGCTGGTCATGATGGGATACGTCCTGCTATCTTGAAGAAGATATCGACTGCCCTTCTAACGTTTCTAACTGATGTGATAAACAGCTCGTTCAGGTCGTGTACAATCCCGCAAAATTGAAAGACGGCGAACGTGCCGCTGCCCAAGCCTGGCAAACCCCAAGCTTCAGTCAATGGATATCGTCCCATTAGTTTGCTGTCCTCTTTTGCTAAAGTAGCCGAAAAGCTTATCGCTAAAGACCTGGCTGAGCATAACGAGAGACAGGTGTTTCAGCATGGATTCAGAAAAATGCATTCCACCACGAAAGCTTTGTTAGAAACTACTGACTATGCCATTGATGGTTTCAACGCCAAGAAGCCGCAGAGAACTGTAGCAGTTGCCCTAGATCTCATTAAGACTTTCGACACAGCGAGTCTTGGAATCTTATCAGACAACTCACAGGTGTCATCAATCGATCCGTGGCAAAAGTGTTGGATAGCTGCATTTACAAGGGGAAGACGAGCTAAAGTGATGTTCCACAATCACGTCTCAAACAGCGTTCCTATTGCAACTGGTGTCCCACAGGGCGGCATATCGTCGCCTGCTCTCTTCAGTCTGTACCTCGAAGATATGCCCGCCCCTCCCCAAGATATCAAGTTGGTAGCTTACGCCGATGACATGACCGTCTTGTGTCGTGATCGGGATGTAAATGTGGCCGCCGCTAGGATGAACGGGTACTTGATCACGCAAAAAACTTGGACCGCAAAATGCTGAAGACTTCTGCGTCAAAGTCATCGGTATCCGTACTCACAACGGACCCATCTGAACACAGCGCTCATGCGTATGTCATATGGAATGGAGATCGTTTGCCTGCGGCCCGCTTCCCAAAACTTCTCGGACTCGTGCTCGATCCATCGCTCAAGTTCCATAAGAACACGGAACAGAAGCAGGCTATCGTCAAAGCAAAGCTTAATGTGCTCAGAGCCCTGGGCGTTAAATCATAGGCTAGCAGCAAGGAAACCATTATCACAACGTATAAGGCGACTCTGCAGCCTGTACTAGAATACGCCGCACCAGTTTCACAGCATCTAGTCTCAGAATCGTCTTGGACTAAGATGCAACCCGTACAGAACGCAGCTCTCCGTATCGCTACCGGATAGCCAAGAAGTTCTCCAGTCGACCACTTTCATGCTGAGACCCGCTTGTTACCAATGAGGGAGCACTCCCAGCTTCAGGCGGAACAATTTTTCATCAACATTGTCAAGCAACCTAACCACCCCTCTTGAATAGTGCTTAACTCCGTCAGAGAAAGAGAGAGATTTCAGAAAGCCATTTGCCGATGCTCCCTGTAAAGTCGAGCTGCAAAAATGGCACGACTCACAGCAAGAACGACTTCATCTGTTGCGCGAGGAGCATACTCAATTCGTACGGTGTCATCTGGAAAAGGCGGCCATTAATCCCATACTGGGGGCTGTGGAGAAAACCTAAACAGACAGCAGCGACCGTTTATCCATACGTGTTCCATCACACTGTTCTGCCAGTGAAGGTGTTCTACGAGTTCTGCCATGTATCAACGTACCAACTTCTCAAGTTTTCAGTGCGATAAACGTCATGGATAAACAGTCGCTGCTGCCTGTTTAGGAGGGCCCGGAGTAATGCCGTCCCGAGCCTGCACATCCGAGGCTCAACTCGGAAGAAGGGTCAGATGCATCCTCGCACCGCTGCGCTGTGGTCACTCTACTATGCTTATGTCTAAAGTCAGCAAGATAGACAGCCGCAACTCAGATGTTTTTCGGGACTTCGGCTGCCTCGGCCATGATACTACACACCTGTTCAACCATTCCGGAGAGACCCACCACGCTGGAAGTAATGGACTTATGGACGAATCCATTACTGGTGGCCCAGTTTCTCAACCTATGACAAAACCCTCAATGTGCAAAGAAGAAGAAGAGGTAGCTCCAAACTGCAGGATGGGCGACGAAGTACGACAAGGGTGTGGTAAATTTAAATGAGCATCAGCTTTTTGAAAACCTATTTGTAAGCATATGCAACAAATATTATGTAAGTTTGGGGTGGAGAATATTAGTTTTTATGCGGTGCCCTTTTCCCGTAGTTCCTGGTTGGCATATGTTTACATCAAGCAAACTCATCATATGTATGTCCTTTAAGGCCGTACTTTCCATTAATGAAGCGTTAACGGAGTGCTAACCGATCGTTCCTGTTTTCGAATTTAACGACTACTAATTAAGGGGCTTTTTTGTGGGGGGGGACACAGCCGTTTCCAAGAGAATATACTAATTAGGTGTATCTGTAGGAGTATTCTTTAATCTCTAATTAGGTGTACTTCTAGGGGTATTCTTTAGTCTAAGTTCGGAGCTGCTACGAAGATCTACGAATCGAGCTACGGCTACTTTTCTCAGTTTGGCGACAAAGTTAAAGTACTCATGAGACAATTACCATAGTGTTAGGAAAAATGCCACTCTTGACTACCTAGTAACCTCGGCATCTTCTCAGTCCTTCTGTCGAAGGCTTCGAATTGTATTGATCGAACTACTTTTCGGTCTGATGTTTCGACGGAATTGTCGTTATTGAGGACACACAAACCGAAAACAAAATTTCCGATGTGGCTGAAAACCTTAATCTGGAGGTAGTTTGATGCTCTAAATAGAATCTGAAAATCACATTCCTAATATTCTAGAGCCAGATGCATCAACGCAAAGGGTCGGGGCAGGGGCAGGGCAGTCGACGTTTTTGAAGAGATCTCCGTTGATCACAAAATCAATCGTGCCCCTGCAGTGTCCTTCGCTTCCCCAACTAGAATATTGGGCAGTCAGCATCCTAGCTGGGGAAGCGAAAGACACTGCAGGGGCAGGATTGATTTTGCGATCTAAGGAGATTTTCAAAGGCGCCGACTGCCCTGCCCCTGCCCTAACCCTGCCCCAACCCGGCGCGTTGATGCATCCGGCCCCTGATAACTATTTTCGGTCACGACTGAAATAATGCCATTTAGCGGGCGCAGCCCACCTCAACAGTTCAAAAATTGATAAATAGGCTTCGACTTCCTGTTCGGTATTTTCGGTACTCCAAACAGCCCCCCCAGAGCGACATTTTCAGCTGGATCTGAGGCTTTGATCAAACTACCGTATGCCCACAGTTACCCTCCAAATTCTATCGAAAAGTTATAAATGAACCTCCGCAGAAAATTTCTGAGGCAAATTCGTAAAAGAGTTCAGAAAATGATCAAAAAACGGATTTTGCCCCGAAAAATTCCAGGGGTCGGAGGATTGAAACCAAGACTGACAAGGTTTTCCTAAAAGCGACAGTCAGACCCCAGATTCATATTGAGGACCCCGGAAACCTCAGGCACAAAACAATTTCAGTCCCACTCCGGAGCATTATTAACGGCAGTGTTCACGATGAAGAAACTGTTTGAAACTTCACTAGGAATGGGTAGTGGAGGGACACTCTGTAACGTTAAAGTCGAACGAGCGCATGAAAACGAGCCATAAAGAGCATCAAAAGAGCCCAATGTTGCCATTTTGAGGGCAAGGCAAACCTCAAAAGCGCATTGCCCGCCCACCGACGTGAACGAATGAAAGTTTGAAATCGTGAGATGAGCGATGGTTTCCGATTATTGACCCCGTTCCTCCCTTCATTTGCGACTGCTCTCTTTACTCAGGTTAGCTCGCATACATCGGCTGCAAAAGAGGGAGGTTACAAGCCTCGGACAACTCGTCCACCATGCTTCTCTAGCTCAATGTTTGAGGGACCATAACTCCGTTCCCAGAAGGTCGTGTACGATTTCAGAGACATCGTTGAAATCAGCATGAGACCGTTTTCAAGATAGGCTAGAAAACCGAAAAACGATTTTTATCGTGGACATTGCCTTTCAAGGCAGTGTCCACGATAAAAACCATGTCAGATTTCTTGGTCTAGATCGGCAGCTGTGGAGCCCAGCGCAACCCTAACGTTGAAAAAACTAAGAAAAATGAGCTAGGAACGCTACGGCCCCAAAGTTGGACACCCGACAGTTCGTCACACCTCAGATGCACTTTCCACGCCCACCGACGTGAACAAATGGATGCTCGAGATTGTGAGATGAGCGATGGTTTCCGATCAATAGCCCTGTTCTTCCCTTTATCCCCAAGTTCTCTCTTTACTCAGGTCAGCTCGCATACATCGGCTGCAAAAATGGGAGGTTACAAGCCTCGGACAACTCGTCCACCATGCTTCTCTAGCTCAATGTTTGAGGGACCGTAACTCCGTTCCCAGGAGGTCATGCATGATTTCAAGGACATCGTTAGAATCAGCATGGAACCGTTTTCAAGATAAGCTGAAGCAAGAAAAACGATTGTCATCGTGGACACTGCCTTCAAGAGGCCTGACCCAAATGAGAGGACCCATCCGTGCCGACTCAAAGATCTTCATAGCGGCCACAAATTCAGATTCAGAGACACATTTACTAGGGAAGGTGTTACCATACCGTGACGTTTCTGAAAACGTTCCACAGGAAGTAGAGTAACAGGCATGTTTGCTGCGTTTCCCTAGCGGACCATTCGATAAGTGACAGAAATTGAGTGCAACTTCTCCCCAAGTGACCATCATGGCAGCATTTCTCATTTTCTACGAGCGAAAATTGGCTGTTATGTGCAGGTAGCAACCCCCCCCCCTTCAAAATACAACATACAGAAAATCGGAGAAAAAATTTTTTCTTCCACCATACCCTATGGAAACTGCCTAAACCGATGAAATATGCCCAATGAATCATAAGAAATAATTTTTCTCGACTGAATTATGCTTGATAAATTTCGATGAAGAGTGGGCAGGCATTTAACTAAACCTATTGGCGCCTACAAAAAATTAATTATCGTCCACGTCTCCGAGGTTGGAAGCCTCGCCTCGCAATCGGGCGCGAAACCATCCGATCAATAGCCATCCCCCCTTCAATTTCCGGGCAACTCTTGACACTGGACAGCGCCACGGCTTCTACCCTCCCCTCACCCAAAACCTGACGATATACCCTCTATAAAACGGCGTAATTCACATCATTCGAGGAGCGAGCGGAGCGCGCGACGCCTGGGTCTCCGTCTACCCTAAGCTCTCTCACTGTCTCTAACCTCCGCTCCGCACCAGCACGTGTAGGAACCATGTGAATTTCGCCGTTTTATAGCCTGTGCTGACGATATACGATAAATGGTCTCTGAAAAAAAGAGTACCCTTATCCTGCTTTTCTGAATACTGTTTTAAATGTTTTTTTTCTTTTTTTCCACCTTCTAGAAACTCAGGCGATGTTAGTTTTTTGTTTCCTTGACTGAGCAGATTTTTCAAATCTTTTTGGATCATCGTTAAAACGTTCCTGTTCATGATGCCTAAAGTAGGTACCCCTGCCCCCAACTCACTGATAGCGAGTACCATTCAGTTAAGAAGTGAGGGGACCTCCTAAACGGGCAGCAGCGACCGTTTATCCACATGTGTTTCATCACGTTTGTTGCCAGTGGACAGGTCACTTTTTGCCGCTGCAACAGCCGCGGCTCCCTGAGCGACGCCATCAGCGACCGACGACGGAGAATGATCTTAAACAGTTCCATCGCCGGCGTGGAATGCTGACGCCAATTGGGATTTCTCCATGAAGTCGATCTTCTGACCTTTTGCCGTTCCATTCCACTTCGGTTTTTCGGTTTTTACCTTCACTACTTTTGTGTTCTAACATGTGACAGTTGTGATTTATGCGACTCCCGCAAACTATCTGCTACTTTTGATACCGCGAAATCTATACTCTAAGGCATAATCACTTTACTGAGCGCAAGTTCCAAGTTCACCTAACAGCTCTCTGAGCGTGTTATTTTTTAGAAAATGTTTGCACGCATTTTCTCAACTCCTGAATCATACCAAAGCAGTAAAGGCTACTCCTCTGAGTTTTAGCAGTGAAATAGCCGCGAGGTGCCTGCTTTCTGCGAAACGCGTAATAGCCGCCAAATGATGCTCGCCGCGAAATAGCCGAGAAATAATGCTTTCCAGGTAGGCTCTGGCCAACCCATAGTGAGCTATGGTTTTCGATTATCGCCAGCAGCGGAGCGGTGGCCTCGGTGAAATATAACTAGTGATAAGGAGGTTCAGAGGAAAAAGCCACCGCTACGCGCTGTGATAGTCGAAAACAGGAGTTAACTCGAAATAGGCCATAGTCTAGGTGTACGGCGCATTCCAGAGGCATGATGAAGATGTCAACATCTCCTTCGGTCCAATTACCCAAGTTTGAGGTACTTCAACCTCGTTCAGCCTCTGGAAGCCCCGTCCAACCGCAGGCGGCCCCGTATGGTGGCTCGGCGAGCGGGTGACGGTTGCGTCTTGGTTACTTCTCGATATTTTTTGCTATATCTCGGCTACTTCTTGTCCGTTTCGTGAGACTTCTTGTCCGTTTTGTGAGAAGTCAAGAAATAGCCGGGAAATAGCCTACCACGAGCCGCTGCGTAGCCTGATGGGTTATTTCGCAGCTATTTCCCTGCCAAAACTCACAGAGTCAGAGCTAAATGTGATGCTGAATGAATGAGCGCGAAAGTATTGGTAAAAAAGCGAAGCTAGCGACATTGACGCTGCGATTCCGCGAGGCCTTTGCGCCCTACGCCGCGTCAGGTTTAGAGCACGACCCAGGCCTCTAGCTCGGCGGCGTGCTGCAGGTCGTCCCAACTGTGGACAGCCGTTAAGTGATGACTGTCGGGCAAATGAACTGCAGTTAGCCCAACGCATGCTAAATACGCACAAAGTTGGGACGTGGACATGATGAAACTGGTTGAACACATCCAAACACGTATGGATAAACGGTCGCTGCTGCCTAGAATTGAGTAGCCTAGGCCGAAGAATGCCTTCACTTCCAGGCTTTTCACCAAATCTAGTCGAGTGAACGGGACGAGGTAGCGGCGGTAGATCTTCAATCGCAATCGAAGCTCCACTCGCAGAAGGTTTCGCATTAGCCGCGAATGATCGCGTCTCGCCCATTCGCTGGGCCAGAAGTGGCAAAAGGCTTGTCCTGTAGGACGATATCATAGTGTATATGCAATCGCCACACTAGCAGTTCCTGGTGAACGCTTGGGTGAAAGTCCTACAATTCGTTTTGTGTGCACGACGTTAGTCTGTGCATTCAAACATTACATTCAAGACAAGAATCGTTTCAGGATACTCTTCAGAAACTTTTATACTTGATGCACATTGGATTCACCACTTCTTGGATGATTACGCGGACAAGCTGCGGAAGTACATATACCGCATCAGTTTTCAGTCAGACAGCTCAGAAGCTCACTCGAAGAATTACAGCCTCCATGAATTCATACACAGGTCCGATAGCTCATCGTTAACGTTCCATGGTGAGCACGCACTTCACGGCAATAGAGGGCTGATTTGATGTAAACAAGTGCCAACCAGGATATAGCGCTAAAGGGCATTACGTAAAAAACCCAATATTCTTCCCGCTAAACTGACGTAATATTTATTCATATGTGTTTTCGACCCGTATTTAAGGAAGCTGAGACTCGGTCAAAATCACTACAGCAATGTTGTCCTTCGTCCCCCTTCTAGTGGTGAGTAGCAATTTTATTGGACGCTAACCTAAGAGAACGATTTTTCCACTATTCCAGTGTGGGCTATTCGTTGCGACTGAAGCCACGGGTAAGTCGCTGAGCTCTATGTGTCATGACACTTGGCGTGAACTGTGACAGCTGAAGCCTGGAACTATTTTTCTATCTCCGCCGGCATTTCCGCGCAGTGTCAGCAGTTCACTTTGAAAAAGGTCATAGAAATCTATGTAGGTCCGCTCTAGCTGTCAGCTATGCTTCCAGTGACGCTGTTGCTGCGGGATTTCTCAGGTAAATCATAGGTGCCCTTACAATCTGGCAGCCTCCCGCCCGACGACGCGACAATAAGCCCATTGCTACTGGCATAGAATGCGAGATTCTGATGTCGTCAACCAATACACTATGTAGGAGCCGTGATACCCGCCAAAGGCGGCCTATGAAAACATGTTCATTTCAAAGATGGAATGCCTATGTTGCATCACATATTGCGAGGCCTTGGGCTGGAATAGCCTTCGCATCTCTCAGCGCCGTTTCTGACAATTATGCTTCTTGCCGACATGGTTACGCTGCACTGACCCACCCTAACACGCGGCGGCAATTTTCTGAATCTCGAGAAGATCATGGGTCACCGAGTCTTAGCATGGCCTCGAGCTTCTCCGAGTGAAGTACACTATGACAGAAAAATGTATTAAAGATATTTATAGCGTTTAATTGCCCTGACAACCCGGATAACACGGACGAAATTCGTGAGTTGATCCTGAGTTTTCACAACGATGCAAGACGTAAAGTGGCGAAAGGGGAAGTGGCCAACGTGAACCCCGCAAAGAACATGTACAAGTTGGTGAGTTGACTTTCCTTGTTTCTGAGGTTTCCTCTACGAAGTTCTGTAAGGCGAATCTCAGGAGTGGAACTGTGACTATGAGAAAAAGGCGAAAAACTACATAGTTAATTGCGACACTTGTGGAGGAAAGTTTGCAAGTTTACTATTGGCTGGTCATGGAGCGAATTTGTTGAAGTGAGTGGATTAGTCTCCAAGAAGATTGAACTACATCTCTAGAGACCCATAAACTCAGCGATGGAAAGGGAACTGCAAGAGAAAGGGTGGAGTTTGCTCTCAACAAGTGGTTCGGTGAAGCGAGCACTTTCGCGAAGGACAACAAGGATAATGTATACACAAGCGCCCAGAGGGGTGGAGGCGCCTTCGCTGCGGTTGGTCGCATTCTAAACTATGGTGGTCACAGTCCAACACAATTACAGCTTTTTTCAGATGATCCAATCTGGTACCACGCAGATCGGATGCGCATACAAGTTCTGCGGCGGAAGATTCCAGTTGATGTGTATCTACGAAAAAACGTAAGTTGAATCGTGAATGAATAAAGTTTGGTTTAGCTCCATAATCTTCACGCACCCATTGCCATGCAGAGAGAGATAAGCTACCTTAATTTTAGAGGCAGGAAAGTAGGCACCAAGATCTATGAAACTGGGTTGGCATGTAAGTCTGTGAAGGACTGTACCACTTACAATACCGCAGCATGCGAAGATGGACTCTGTGTGAAGCCTAGTCGTAAGCGCAATGTTGTCAGATGAAGTAACATTGCTGACGCAACCAGATTTATCCATTACTTTTTCAGAAAAGCAAGAACCTGAAACTGGTCTGTGCCCGAATGTGTTCGGAATGAAAGACGCTGTGCGGATGAAGTTCCTGAACATGCACAATGAATACAGGTTCAGCACGCAGGCGATCTTCAGTTTGCCAAAAGCACAGATTGTCTTTGATGGCATCCTTTATGAAATTGATTCTTCAGATCAATGGTTGCAAGTGGCGAAGCTAAGGACAAGTTGCTGCCAGGAAATGCACCCAAGGCCGCTGGAATGAAGAAGATGGTGCGAATTGCAAGTATTTAGTCAAGACTCGCTTGCCCAGAATAATCGCTGCGATCTCAAGGCGTGGTGAAAGGTGTTCAACCTCACCCGAAATTCTCATGCGTAAATGCTCCGTCATTAACGGATTGGGCACTTATAGTTAGATTACCTCATCTTGACGCGACACAAAAGTATGAACCTTCCTATCTTCAACCTACGTAGCTGTATATCCCTCTTCAGATGCACATAGGAGAGTAGTATTATAGTTAACTGACACAACTTCCATTTTTATCGTTCCTTCGCCATCGCCTAGGCTGCGGTCCGTTTCGTCTTGCAGTACGACTACGTGCACTGAATCTATAGGCAACTATTCGCTGCTTATACTATTCGCCAACGGTTTCAGCGAACAAATGAATCCATCTAACCTGCGGCCTCCCTCTAGCCCAATACGCATACCCATTGATGTTCACGCTGCAGTTCTTTTTGCTCAACTGTCTGCTCTTCTAGAGATTTGACCCGCTTATCACAGACTTGCTTCCCCTACGTGTTCCGAGGAGTCTTCGTAGGTCTGGAACTTGGAGTCAGGCTTGATGTTGTGCGCGCTTTTAAATCTCAGAGGAGACGCTTCAGCGTCCTGTATGCCACATGTTAGGAATATGACGTATTGTTGCTCCACTTTTTGGCAGAGCGCAGGAAGAAATTTCAAGTCGAACAAGTGAGCAAGGAGTTGTGGGTCAGTCAGTGGTGGGTGGCTTCATCGAGAGGTTCAAAAGAGGCTCATGTACTATGCCATCTCCTCTCTGCGAGTTGTCATTCGAGTTTGTTGACCTTACCAGGTACATGTAAACGTTGGCTTCCGCGATCGCAAAGCCATTAATCTCAACTCGAGTTTCTTCGCAGCAAGTTCCTGATGAAATGCATCTTCCGAGAGATTCGCAATCCAATCCTGTTCACATCCGCCACATCCATGAGCATAGTTTCAGAGTGAATTAGAATGATATACTGCAACTGTGACTAATCAGCTCTCAAGTGGCAGCACGGGGCTTAAATATTATCTCTCTATTAACAAGTAGCCACAGTGTAATCAATGTTCACAGGTCGCAGACGTCCTGTCTTGCACTCATGAATGAGCACACTTATTTCTGCGCTCAACTTTCGATTAGCGTCGTCATCAGCACAATAGTTGTTGGTACGTTGGCTGCAGCAGGCACGGTTATTATGACGGCTTCATGGGAAGACTAAAGTTTTGGAAATGTGACCCTCTTCAGTTTAATTATTCTGTATGCTGATGGAAGGTGAAGAACAAATGACTACTGACGATACCGATGGGTAACGAACGTGCGTGCACTGTGTAGGTATACGATAATCCGTGCCAGTGGTTGCGAAACGTATTGATTAATCGTTGGAGGAGGAGAGCACTGCGAGTTTGGAAAATTCTGATATATTCTCTTCCAGAGGTACGACTGCGCTTTAGAAACGAGAGCGATCAAGCATTCTCAATTGTGCAAATTCGAACATTCCACTGATGACACTTCAGAGAATATTGCTCAATTCAGTGATCCAAACCATGAATTTGTTCCCGCTGCAGAACTGGTGAGTCTAGATCTTATTTAAAATATGTCAAGAAAGAGCATTACTATGCAAAACCATTTCAGGCTACCGAATCATGGTTCAATGAACTCAGAGATGTTGGCGTTGGCTCGGCAAACAAGTTTTACCCTGGCAGAGGAAATGGACATTACACTACAGTAAGTGTGGACGGACCTCTTGATAATCCAGAAGATTAATGCAAAGAAGTCCAAAAGCCCTATTAAGATGATGTGGCAGTCAACCTACTTGATCGGATGTGGCATCACAAATTGTAAAACTGGAACGTATGTCACATGCAACTACAGTCCAAGGTATGCTCTGCCGTCAATGCCGATCACACATTCTCAAATCCTTCCTTAATTCAGAGCAAACAGGGTTGGCGGTACCATTTATGATATTGGTGAGCCATGCACGAAATGCCCAGCCGGCACCAGAAGATGCGAGAAATCGCTCTGCGTCTGATTTCTGGAAAATTTCAAAACTTCGCCTAACTTCACTCAATGAACATTTATTCCCTCTTGATGTTCTTTTCGAATGCAGCAGAAAATGACACTTATACACGTTATCTACGTAAATGGAAACTTAGTTTACAAACTACCGAGACATCTAGCAAGGACTAGCCGCACATTTGTCGGCGTGATCATTCTAGTAGCAATTGGCAGTTTGGCATACAATCCACACGGAAAAAAACAAAAGTTCGCGGCTGTTAAACTCTGACGATTTTTCATGTATTCTAGACAATAACTATATAAACCTGTATCATACTCCCCGCTACAAGCCATATTGGGCATGAATAAATATATAAATATCAGGCATATCGATTTTTTTGGAAATTGGTGGTATACACTTGCGTCGCTCGTCGCTGGAAGTATGATCCCAGGTCATACCATTCGGAAGCACAGACCGTTCTCTGACGCTTTTTATCCGCATAGGCCTGCGTATTTTTAAAGTACATATATGCAAAATTCAGGTGTAAAATTCAGTTCTGAGAATATCTGCTTTTCCATTCACCTTGATGTTGAAATTCTATAATTATATTTCATTTGCGCTCTAGATGCACCATCGAAAATGACAAACTAATAGTGAAGCGCCCTTCGCACTCAAAGAGTGAACGAGAAAAGAACAGAGAAAACATGGAAGAGAACATCAACCTGTTTAGACCGAGAAGTGACAGAAAAGATGTTCTGCTTTTCCCTGAACGCCGAAAGTATACTGAACAATTTCAAACCCCTCTAAATTCGGAACCTTCCCGCGGATCAGCCCTCATTTGAGAACCGTGGAATCCATTCATCCATTGTTCACAGCCCTGTCCGTCAGAGTATTCATAACCATGATATGGATGATTTGTGTCATGGCTTCTCCTTCGCTATGAAGCTGTAACCTGAACAACCAGAGCGATTCTATCCTCTGCATTTTTTGTTCAATCATCGATTTGATTCCATTTCTCTTCGTCATCAGTTGTTCAGGCGCTATCCTGCGCTCTTGTGTGTCAAAATGTGTGTGCCTCTGGTGAAGCAAAATTATTAATACTTGTCGTCCTGCTAGAGCGGACCGGTCTAAAGGAGAACGATTCAAGGAATATGATGAACACTCATCTGCTCTTGTTGGTGTTTTCGGGCTCTAAATAAAGACCATTGGGATCGAACATCTCGCTGGAGTATGACCTATGTAAGCCCGTTCACAGTCAGTACGAACTGATTCCACTGCTCGCCAGTGGCAGAACCACAGAGCCACTGTGACTGTGGAAAAAGGGATTTTTTTTCGATAATCTCAGAATATTAGTCCATGTCTGTCTGTGGCGTGTATCACACTAACGCTCCGTCCATAGCAGACGTCCTAGCGTGAAGTGACCGTAATGTAACGCTGGGGGTTCGCAACTCCAGCATTTGTTATTGATCTGACTCCCCAGCGACTACTGCAGCCGGCCAGTCGCTGACGGTGGAGACATAGTGACCGTAAAGACTGTCACTAATATTATCGATACGATCGTTAACCACGTGCCGGCCTCGGACACGTTGAATGCGCTAGCCGTCGAGCGTCATGCGCCAGCACTTCAGCGCTGGCGCATGATGCTCCGACGCCTTAACGCTTTGACGCTGGTCGTCTGCGATGAACGGAGCCTAAAAGCGGCTGGAGAAGTTTGGCTCTGCCCAGGCCTTATGATAGCTTAGAATTTTATAAAATACATAGTTAAGCCTTTGTAAAGGGTTCAGTGGACACCTGCTTATGAAATTCGAGCAAAATCGGTGAAAATTAAAAAAGATAGATCAGTGGTCGTTTGATGAAAATTCGGAAGGCAGGATGGCCCGCAGGGGACGTGATCGGTGTCTACTCTTCGTTAGGCACTTTCAGAAGTAGTCACTGGAGATTGTTGCCGGAAATCAGCTGTGCGAGTTGGTACTTAGGTACGTAGGCATGCCAGTGAAAAATTGATTTGTAGGGGCTCTCACCATCTCATCTCTTCATTTATGAAAAACTACTAGGTATAGTGGAGTCCACCAAGAACGTCTCATTTATTTATCAATGAGAAGCGGTCGATTGGAGATCAACGAACATGAAACTGATTGCAGCACAACCGCTCTCGCTCAATCGGTATCGAGCGTGCTGGTATGGGATTCATGCACATTGATCGCCAGCCGACCGCTTCTTTTTGATAAGTAAATGGTGAAAACTCTTGGTGAACTTCACTACACACATAACTACTTTCGTTCTCCGAGACAGATTCTGCTTCGCATTCGCAGATAACGGTGTTCACGCAGTCACGCAATAATCGTGTTAGGACCACTTGGTCCCAGCACGATTCACCTATCACCCAGCACTATTATCATCTTGTCGCGTGATGCAACAGCCGTAGTCCGCAAAATCGGACCGGAAAAGGAAGGACCGATAACGTCAGTGTATATCTTTAACGGTTCTCGCATAATGACAGTCATTTTCGAAACCACAAAAAACTTCCGCGAAGATTAACGCAACGGATTGTTTTCGCTGTTCGGAAGTGTCGACAAAGAAAAACGCTTTAAGTATTGTTCATTCTTTGTACACTATCCTCACTTCACTTTCCTATTGTTCACTTCTGTTGAAACTTTTGTCACGCGAACCAAACCACTTTTGATTGGAGGACCTCTTTTTGATGGATTCAGAACCGGGTTGGTTCCGAGGGTTCCACGAGAATCGATAACAACTGTCAATTTTCGGCGCAGCACGCTGATGTAATGAATAACACATGTATGTGTTAGAAGTTTGAGGCTGGTTATATAGTATTGATCCTTCAAACTCCGTAGTAACGGGTCACGAAGAGAAAATGGGTAAACTTCCGTACAAGACGAGACATTGTTGACCTTCCAACGGGTGAGCAATTCTTGTGAAATCTATTCTTCTCTGGGAGAACTGGCCGCTGTAGTACCGCAACCGTGCCGCAGTCCCCATAGTTCCGCAGTCGTACCGCAATGACGATGCAGTGGACTCGCACTTGCGTCAAATACCGCAAAAGCGCCGCAATGATTGCAATACTACTGCGGCAAAATCCCAGTGCCGCTGAAACCAGCCATGCCATTTATCGATCCACTCAACCCGGCTTGCGACGTTTCTCATCCACTCGTCTTCGTCTTTCAGTTCTGTTGGAACGAAAGCTTGTCTCTTGCCTTTCTCAAAATTCATTACCTCTCTTAGGGAAACACTGACACATTCATTCTCTTCAGTCCTATAAGCGTTTATGTTGACGAAGTTTTAAATCATTTTTTTGCGTGAAAGTTTAAAATCATTTTTTGAACTTAAGAAGCTTTTTGAGTTTTGAGCTCTTGAATTTTTTGAGCACATTCGACCACACTTACCTGAATTCATGAACTTGAACTCTATAATATGCACATTCTGTGCCAAGCCGAGGTCCCATAGTTCTCTCGCGTGTGCTTCCAGGGATAAGCGGATTTGTTCAAAACTTTTTAAAGGCTGTGTCCACGATAGAAAGCCGTATTCTAGTTTTCTATGCTTCTCAGTGGGCAAGTTCTCGATGTAGAGGTTTATTGGGAAACGTCTCTATAGAACTTTTGAAAACCGAATGAAAAAGTTCTTTAAAGAAACATTTATTATTTATTTACGCCTGTTGGTGTATTCTGCGCACTGCAGACAAAACGTCAGACCAAACGTCGCAAATTGTTTTGAGCTTTGAAATTTTTAGGTAAGTGACTTTGCTTTCTGTTTCGTATACCAGAAACTCTTGAAAAATTGAGAAAGTTGAATGCTCATGTTTAGATCTTACAATTTCCCGGAATAAAGAGTATGGCACTAGAAACTATGGACAACTGCCATATGGCTTGGGCGGGGTGATCCAATGTCAAACGTATGTCAGTATCTCTTGTCTATAGTAAAACTTTGCAGTACCACGCCCCAAGCTGCTGGTTCCAAAAAGTTCATTCATTCATTGAGTACGTCGTATAAGACAGACGCTAGAAAAAGTCGCAAAAATTCAGAAAACTTCGAATTACAAACATATCTAAGACTTCAGTAAAATTTTAGCGATTCCCCGTTTGAATGACATCGTGGACCTGGCAGTGAGGGTGGCTTTCGCCACGCGCAGATACGCTGACCCCGCTGAGCTATGAGCTTTGCTACAATTTCACGATAAGGTAAGGGTATCATCAGGAGTTATTTGGGATGTTTTGAAAAAGAAATCGGATTTGTTCAAAACTTGTATGTAAGGGTATTCTAGGGTGCTGAAAACGAATCTGGGGTCTGTTTGTCGAAATGCTAGAAATACACCTCCTATTAGAAGTACACCTGTCATAGAGGTACACCAAAAAGACGGGTCTCTGAGATTTAGAAGTACACCCTCTGCTTGAAGTACACCTCTGATTGAAGAACAACACCGCCGCTATCCAAGGGAAAAATGGGCGCAATGGGCAAAGTGGGCAACTAAAGCGTCTTTCGACCCCAACACGCCTCAAAGTGCTCCGTTTTTAATTTCGAAAGAACCAAAATGTTCAATGAAAACGCTTTTTTAATATGAAGTTAGTTCTGAATTTGATAAGGTTATCACAAGATAATGAGCCCATTCGATTAGAAACAACCGCACGCGATCTCTAGCATGGTCAAAATGAAAATGTATTTCGCCTTGAAAAATAACGTTGCTCTCAAATTTCGCAAAATATTATCACACTATCGGCTAGATCACGACATGCTGTACATTCCAGCGTCTTCGATATTGAAAACGGAGCACTTTGAGGTGAGTTGTGGTCAAACGACGGTTTAGTTGCCCACGTTGCAAATTTCGCCCATTGTTTCCCTTTGATAGCGGCGGTATTGTGCATCTAAAATAGAGGCCTGAGGATTAGAAGTGCATGTACCTCCAAAATAGAAAATCCGGTATATCAATTAGGTGTTGTAAGCGGAAGGTTTACTCTTCCTTGGTTGCTGCTTCCCTAAGTTCCCTTCATTAAATTGAATATTCACTCCACTTGAATGATACCAAATCTATTCACTCTCTGGTCTCTTACCAGAGATTTTCTCACTTTCAGACGACACCCACTAATTACCTAAGCCTGTCCGAATGAGACGCTCTACCCACGCGGTCAGCCTGCGCAACGAGCACACATCAAACCTAGTGCATAACGTCGGCATGGATCCTGAAGAGACTTCGCATTCACTGTTGGAGGTTGGCGCAAACCCGGTGCCATATGCTATAACATAGGTGCACAGAATTTGCGCCAACCTCCAATTGGGAACGCAAAGTCTCTTCAGGATCCATGCCGATGTTACTTCCCGTGTTGCGCGATCGCGACTGGGCATATCAGCAATATCGACTTTCGGTCGATATAGATGACAAGCATTAGGTCGCGTCGCTCGTGGCGATAAGTATGCACTAGGCCTCACGAAGGCATTTTTTAGACGAGCTGACCGACGACTGAGATACAGCTAACTGGAATATTGTTCCCAATTTGTCTGATATTCGTGGTAATCTATTCACGAATCCAAAAAAACCTTTGCGGCGGCCGATCAACACGCCCACCGACCGCGTGGGCGAGCAGTCTCATTCGGATAGACCTGAATTACTCTGTGGAAGTAATAAGAATTTTATTAATTCTGCTGTGACAAAAAAAAATTGAATGTAATCGTTCCATACCAAAAGTAATAGACTTTCGAAATAGCAGCAAGTTCAGCGGAGAAGAGATTTGTAGGGACAAATATCTGCATGTAATACCATGTAGCTGTGCTTTCTCGTGAACTATACAACCAACGTAACTACGTAGCACGTATTCGTGGTTCAGGCAGCCGATTCTTTGGCGTCCAGTGTGTGGATAATGCTACTGAAAGTGATTTAAATCTGTGGGTTACGGGAAGATACTTTATTCAGTAGAGATTGTGTAAGAATCAAGAAGACGTGGCAAATAATGACTTGGTGATAGCAGAAAAGGCTTGGAAACAAAATTATAGGCTCAGCAGGAGCGCCAAAGCTGGGACGAAAGCGCTATTGCGGTAAGATTGCGGGGCTATTGCGGCAAGGTCGTGGCCGCCCGCAATCGTCCCGCAGTCGTACCGCAATCGTGCCTCTGCGGCTCCGGCCGGGGCCGCAGAGGCACGATTGCGGTACGATTGCGGGGCGATTGCGGCCAGTTCTCTCAGAGTTAGAGGCGCTTGTGGCCTACACATTCAAGTTTTGGGAATATTCATATATTATTTCATTTATTCGGGACGCGGAACAAGCCCACGTTATGCAAAAGAAAACAAAAACAAATTGGAAACATACTAAAGTTACAAACCGGAGAATCAACAGCAACCTTAAAACTAGAGTCAAAAACAGAGAAATAAAAAAAGGAGCTCAATCCAACACACACTAGGATCAGAAATGGGAAATGCAGACACCAAAAGCTAGGCACGTCGCAGCAAGCCAGCTAGAACAGTCGAATGACTTTCAGGAAGGTCTTAAAAGCGTTCGATGACAAACTCAATCGGCTAGGATTCTCACCCAGAAGCTGGTTGAATTTACCTACGACTCCTTAAGTGAAAAAGCTTGACCTTATTTGTGACCTCACCACGAGGGGATAAAGTCTATGTTTTCCTCTTCTACCTCTTGTAACGTGGGCCCCAGAAAAAATTTACTGGTTCTATCGACACTTTCCTAGCAAGGATTTTGAACATCATCATTATTTCAGCTTTTTCTCGTCTTCTATGAAGAGTATGCAATCTTAGGATCCTAGACATTTCGGCACCATTAGGCTCTTGGGCGTAAGTAAGACCACCGCATTTCATCATTGGTTTGCGAGTATAATTATTTTGAATGGTTTCCAAGAGCTCAATGTCCATCTTTTTCACTAGGTTGAAAACTGTGATTCCACTCTCAACGATGAGTCTGACATAGGTTTTGTAGGCTCGTAAAAGTAAATATAGGCTTAACCTCGATGCAGTGCTTTCGTCAAGAAACGGAGCTGCAGGACATTAACTGCGACGCTTCCTACATCGACTGCGAAGGCATGCCAACACTCAAGAAAAGCATATTCGCTTCACTTCATGGATATTAATTTTCACATAATCTTCTGCAAATGTAAAATCTGCAAACACATTCGCCTTAAACCTGACTCAGAAAATCACAGCGATATGACGACAGCGGACAACCATCCTGCTGGTCGCCTACAATAAGTTGGGAATAGTTTGACAGATGCGCCTCTTATTTTCAGAGAAAATTTCCAATCCTGTTCAACCGCAATGTCGTCCATTCCTTCACAATAGGTAACAAGAGACCCGAAAGTGATTGCGAATCAGTGCCCTTGCCCACCAAGGGGTGCAATACAGACGGTTTGCCAGTGTATCCATGAACGCGTTCGTTTTGTGTGATCAGCATCGAGTGGGTTTGACTGAACGCATCGTCAATTGTCTGCTCCACAGAAATCAATAAAGTCAGTGCCCTTTAGGACATTGTGCTGGAGCTATAAATCACAAATCACAATATTACAAGTTTCTTTTTGGTTACAGGATTGGTCCTTACGATTTCGCAGCGAAAAAAAAGGGGGATCAACCATCCTACAACCACATCGGCTGTGTCCGTGCATCGAAGAGAAGAGGCGAGAACGAGGAGAAAAGTCAAAAATGATCGTCAATTGGATGGAAAAGCACAACAAAATTGAAAAAAGTTGACTAACCAACCAATATCTATGGTCAGCTATCGTAAAACACATTTCTAGACCGACTGGTAGCCTGCACTTTTGAATTTTCGCGAAAACTTTGCTTTGGTCAAGAGGAGTCATCTCCAACAAACGAGACGCTCCCAACGCTGACTGAGACAACAACTTCATGCAATCGGGCGCTGTTACGTTGGTTTGAATGTCATCCCAGTACATTGCGGCGTAAAACCATACACCCAATAGATTTTTCGAAGGTAAGATACAAAATAAGCGTGTCTTTGGTGGCAAGATCAAGTCATGAACACTATCCCATTGAACAATCTTCAACATGGGACCAATCGGATTTCTCTATTTTAACATTTTGATGAAATACGTGATATACTCCGCTGAAGTCCACAGATCATATGAAAGGCCTACACCTCACCTGGATTGTATGTACGGATGGCGGGGTGTGAAAGCAAAGGGCACCACATTGAAACCATTATTCTATGCGAACGTGTGACAAAATATTTGAACATATGTTAGTCTAACTTGCATTTAAGGAGACTGATGCCTGTTCAAAATCACTTCACCGATGTCGTCCTTCATCGCCCTCCTAGCGGTATGCAGCTCTTTACTCAATCACTTCTGAACAAATTCTTTTCAAAAATATTATTTTAGTGTGGGCTGTTAGTGGTGATCGACGCTACGGGTGAGTCATTTACCCCTTTGCTTCACAGAACCAAGCAGAAAAGACGTCAGCACCGACAAACACAGTACGGATTGTCTAAAAATAGACAGTCGATCAACCGTTGATGATCGACGAGCCGTCCGTTGACATTTCAAGCCTCTGGGTTCTGACAGTCTACTCCTCTCAGTTTCTGCTAGCTATGTTTCTGGTAGAGCAGCTCTGTAAGCGATCGGAAAGCTTATAGCAGTGTGGTTCTTCCTCAACTTCTTGGTTATCCGCTTGGCTAGGCTGCGACTAGAGCGGCGCTACTCTCTTAGGTGGCGAGATTTTGATGCCCCTAACAGAATGTTGTAGCCGTCAATCCCACTTACAAGGGAATGACCAGACCTGGTCGCCGGAACTATTCATGGAACCAGGTTTTTTTGATCGACCAAAACCCGGGTAGTCATAAGAACCTTATCTTAGCTGCCCAAGTAATAGTAAAAGAAAACGTTATGGGCGTAAAAGTTGCGAGCTCTGTAGGTAAACTAAAATTCATCTGCCGTGAACTGTCTCTATCGTTCAAATTATCGAGAACGCGTCTCATATTCGTGTTCAGCGCCTCAAATATCCATCCCTTTCGGGAGAAGTTTGGTCGAAAAGATAATTTTCGAATTTTTTTTCTAAAGTAATTTAAGAGAACTAGTGACCCTTCGGGTCCCTAGCCCGGGGCAGCCACTTGACTTGGAGGCAGCAAACCCTCTGTTTCAGAGTCAAAATCACTAAGGTGTATCGCGCGCGTGTGCGCGTATGCTGCTACTCAACTATTCCACACTCGCACTGTCTGTATCCCAGGTCCACCTGCGCACGCGAAGGAACAATAAATTTTACTCCCTAATGTACGGTACAAGCTCCTAAACATGCTTGTGAAAGCAACGTGAATAGACCAGTACGTCTACAACCATGTGGCCAGCGCCGCTCCAAAGACCGAATACCACGACGACAGTAGTATAGTTGTCCTTTTTGAAAAATGGTCAAGCAAGCAAATAAACATGACGTCAAAAAGCCTTTTAACTGCTCAATGTTTTCAATTCTCCAAACATGCTGCGCTCTTAGGTGGCGACACGCAAGATCGGTACGTATCATTTGCATCCTCGCAGCGAACAGGCTTCGCCGGCCACCCACCGTATAGTATTCGCTCAGCTTCGCCGAACGGTAGGCCGGCTTCGCCGGCCACCCTTTGTGAAGTATTCGTTCGGCTTCGCCGAACGATGGGCCGGCTTCGCGCCTGCTACCCTCCGTATAGTATTCGTTCGGCTCCGCCGAACGATGGGCCGGTTTCACCGACCTACCTCCAATCACCACGCGCAGTATTCGTTCGGCTTCGCCGAACGACGGGCCGACTTCGCCGACCCACCTCCATTCATCACGCGTAGTATTCGTTTGGCTCCGCCAAACGATGGGCCGGCTTTGCCGACCCACCTCCATTAACCACGCGCTGTATTCGGTCGGCTTGGCCGAACGATGGGCCGGCTTCGCCGGCCACCCACCGTATAGTACTCGCTCGGCTTCGCCGAACAATTGGCCGGCTTCGCCTGCTACCCTCCGTATAGTACTCGCTCGGCTTCGCCGAACAATTGGCCGGCTTCGCCTGCTACCCTCCGTATAGTATTCGTTCTGCTTCGCCGAACGATGGGCCGGCTTCGCCGGCCACCCTCTATGTAGTATTCGTTTGGCTTCGCCAAACCATGGGCCGGCTTCGCCGGCCACCCACCGTATAGTACTCGCTCGGCTTCGCCGAACAATTGGCCGGCTTCGCCTGCTACCCTCCGTATAGTATTCGTTCTGCTTCGCCGAACGATGGGCCGGCTTCGCCGGCCACCCTCTATGTAGTATTCGTTTGGCTTCGCCAAACGATGACCAGCTTCGCCGGCCACCCTCTATGTAGTATTAGTTTGGCTTCGCCAAATCCGCATAGAGCGGCTTCGCCGGCCACCCACCGTATAGTACTCGCTCGGCTTCGCCGAACGATTGGCCGGCTTCGCCTGCTACCCTCCGTATAGTATTCGTTCTGCTTCGCCGAACGATGGGCCGGCTTCGCCGGCCACCCTCTATGTAGTATTCGTTTGGCTTCGCCGAACGATGGGCCGGCTTCGCCGGCCACCCTCTATGTAGTATTCGTTTGGCTTCGCCAAACGATGGGCCGGCTTCGCCGGCCACCCTCTATGTAGTATTAGTTTGGCTTCGCCAAACCATGGGCTGGCTTCGCCGGCCACCCACCGTATAGTATTCGTTCGGCTTCGCCGAACGATGGGCCGGCTTCGCCAGCCACCTTCCATGTAGTATTCGTTTGGCTTCGCCAAACGATGGGCCGGCTTCGCCGGCCACCCTCCATGTAGTATTCGTTTGGCTCCGCCAAACGATGGGCCGGCTTCGCCGGCCACCCTCTATGTAGTAATCGTTTGGCTTCGCCTAACGATGGGCCGGCTTCGCCGGCCACCCACCGTATAGTATTCGTTCGGCTTCGCCGAACGATGGGCCGGCTTCGCCAGCCACCTTCCATGTAGTATTCGTTTGGCTTCGCCGAACGATGGGCCGGCTTCGCCGGCCACCTTCCATGTAGTATTCGTTTGGCTCCGCCAAACGATGGGCCGGCTTCGCCAGCCACCTTCCATGTAGTATTCGTTTGGCTTCGCCAAACGATGGGCCGGCTTCGCCGGCCACCCTCCATGTAGTATTCGTTTGGCTCCGCCAAACGATGGGCCGGCTTCGCCGGCCACCCTCTATGTAGTAATCGTTTGGCTTCGCCTAACGATGGGCCGGCTTCGCCGACCCACCTCCATTCACCACGCGTTGTATTCGGTCGGCTTGGCCGAACGATGGGCCGGCTTCGCCGGCCACCCACCGTATAGTATTCGTTTGGCTTCGCCAAACCATGGGCCGGCTTCGCCGGCCACCTTCCATGTAGTATTCGTTTGGCTTCGCCAAACGATGGGCCGGCTTCGCCGGCCACCCTCTATGTAGTAATCGTTTGGCTTCGCCGAACGATGGGCCGGCTTCGCGGACCCACCTCCATTCACCACGCGTTGTATTCGTTTGGCTTAGCCAAACGATGGGCCGGCTTCGCCGGCCACCCTCTATGTAGTAATCGTTTGGCTTCGCCGAACGATGGGCCGGCTTCGCCGACCCACCTCCATTCACCACGCAAAGTATTCGTTTGGCTCCCCCAAACGATGGGCCGGCTTTGCCGACCCACCTCCATTCACCACGCGTTGTATTCGTTCGGCTTTGCCAAACGATTGGCCGGCTTCGCCTGCTACCCTCCGTATAGTATTCGTTCTGCTTTGCCGAACGATGGGCCGGCTTCGCCGGCCACCCTCTATGTAGTATTCGTTTGGCTTCGCCAAACCATGGGCCGGCTTCGCCGGCCACCCTCCATGTAGTATTCGTTTGGCTTAGCCAAACGATGGGCCAACTTCGCCGGCCACCTCCCATGTAGTATTCGTTTGGCTTCACCAAACCATGGGTCGGCTTCGCCGGCCACCCTCTATGTAGTATTCGTTTGGCTCCGCCAAACGATGGGCCAGCTTTGCCGACCCACCTCCATTCACCACGCGTTGTATTCGGTCGGCTTGGCCGAACGATGGGCCGCTTCGCCGGCCACCCACCGTATAGTATTCGTTCGGCTTCGCCGAACGATGAGCCAGCTTCGCCGGCCACCCTCTATGTAGTATTCGTTTGGCTTCGCCAAACTCATGGGCCAACTTCGCCGTCCACCCTCGATGTAGCATTCGTTTGGCTTCGCCAAACGATGGGCCAACTTCGCCGGCCACCTTCCATGTAGTATTCGTTTGGCTTAGCCAAACCATGGGCCGGCTTCGCCGGCCACCCTCCATGTAGTATTCGTTTGGCTTCGCCAAACGATGGGCCGGCTTCGCCGGCCACCCTCTATGTAGTAATCGTTTGACTTCGCCAAACGATGGGCCGGCTTCGCCGGCCACCCTCTATGTACCCTCTATAAAACGTCGTAATTCATATTATTTGAGGCGCGACGCCTGGGCCTCCGTCTGCCCTCCGCTCTCTCACTGTCTCTAACCTCCGCTCCGCACCAGAACGCGTAGGAACCATGTGAATTTCGCCGTTTTGTAGCCTGTAGTATTCGTTTGGCTTCGCCAAACGATGGGCCGGCTTCGCCGGCCACCCTCCATGTAGTATTCGTTTGGCTCCGCCAAACGATGGGCCGGCTTCGCCGGCCACCCTCTATGCAGTATTCGTTTGGCTTCGCCCAGCGATAGATATGTAGTATTCGTTTGGCTTCGCAAAACGATGGGCCGGCTTCGCCGGCCACCCTCTATGTCGTATTCGTTTGGCTCCGCCAAACGATTGGCCGGCTTTGCCGGCCACCCTCTATGCAGTATTCGTTTGGCTTCGCCCAGCGATAGATATGTAGTATTCGTTTGGCTTCGCAAAACGATTGGCCGGCTTCGCCGGCCACCCTCCCTGTAGTATACGTTTGGCTTCGCCAAACGATGGTCCGGCTTCGCCGGCCACCCTCCATGTAGTATTCGTTTGGCTTCGCAAAACGATTGGCCGGCTTCGCCGGCCACCCTCTATGTAGTATTCGTTCGGCTTCGCCAAACCATGGGCCGGCTTCGCCGGCCACCCTCGATGTAGTATTCGTTTGGCTTCGCCAAACCATGGGCCGGCTTCGCCGGCCACCTTCCATGTAGTATTCGTTTGGCTTCGCAAAACGATGGGCCGGCTTCGCCGGCCACCCTCCATGTAGTATTCGTTTGGCTTCGCCAAACGATGGGCCGACTTCTCTGGCCACCCTCCATGTAGTATTCGTTTGGCTTCGCCAAGCGATAGACATGTGGTATTCGTTTGGCTTCGCCAAACGATGGACCGGCTTCGCCGGCGACCCTCCATGTAGTCTTCGTTTGGTTTCGCCGTCACCGCGATCACGCCTTCTGATGCGCTGCTGAATTCCCACGGCACCCCATCACGTCTTCTGAAGTCCTACTAAATTCCCACGGCACCCCGAACACGTCTTCTGAAGCCCTACTGAATTTCCACGTCACCCCGAGGACGTCTTCTGAAGTCCTACTGAGTTCCCACGTCACCCCGATCACGTCTTCTAAAGCCCTACTAAATTCCCACGACACCCCGATCACGTCTTCTGAAGCCCTACTGAATTCCCACGTCACCCCGATCACGTCTTCTGAAGTCCTACTGAATTCCCACGTCACCCCTATCACGTCTTCTGAAGCCCTACTAAATTTCCACGTCACCTCCATCACGCCTTCTGAAGTCCTTCTGAGTCCCCTCGTCACCCCGATCACGTCTTCTGGAGACCTACTAAATTTCTACGTCATCCCGATCACGCCTTCTGATGCGCTGCTAAATTTCCACGTCACCCCGATCGCGCCTTCTGAAGTCCTACTGAATTCCCACGTCACCCCGATGACGTCTTCTGAAGCCCTACTAAATTCCCACGTCACCCCGATCACGTCTTCTGAAGTCCTACTGAATTTCCACGTCACTCCGATGACGCCTTCTGAAGTCGTACTGAGTTTTCACAACACCACGATCACGTCTTCTGAAGCCCTACTAAATTTCCACGTCACCCCGATGACGCCTTCTTAAGCCCTACTAAATTCCCACGACACCCCGATCGCGCCTTCTGAAGTCCTACTGAATTCCCACGTCACCCCGATGACGTCTCCTGAAGCCCTACTAAATTCCCACGTCACCCCGATCACGTCTTCTGAAGTCCTACTGAATTTCCACGTCACTCCGATGACGCCTTCTGAAGTCGTACTGAGTTTTCACAACACCACGATCACGTCTTCTGAAGCCCTACTAAATTTCCACGTCACCCCGATGACGCCTTCTTAAGCCCTACTAAATTCCCACGACACCCCGATCACGTCTTCTGAAGCCCTACTAAATTTCCACGTCACCCCGATCACGTTTTCTGAAGTCCTACTGAATTCCCACGCCACCCTGATGACGTCTTCTGAAGTCCTACTGAGTTTTCACGTTTCCCCCATCACGTCTTCTGAGGTCCTGCTAAATTCCCACGGCACCCCGAACACGTCTTCTGTAGCCCTACTGAATTTCCACGTCACCCCGATGAGGTCTTCTGAAGTACTACTGAGTTTCCACGTCACCCCGATCACGTCTTCTGAAGCCCTACTAAATTCACGACACCTCGATCACGTCTTCTGAAGCCCTACTGAATTCCCTCGTTACCTCGATCACGTCTTCTGAAGTCCTACTGAGTTTTCACGTCACCCCGATCACGTCTTCTGAAGCCCTACTAAATTTCCACGTCACCCCGATTTCGTCTTCTGATGCCCTACTGAATTTCTACGTCACCCCGATCACGTCTTCTGAAGCCCTACTAAATTTCCACGTCACCCCGATCACGCCTTCTGAAGTCCTACTGAATTCCCACGTCACCCCGATGACGTCTTCTGAAGAAGCCCTACTGAATTCCCACGTCACCCCGATCACGTCTTCTGAGGTCCTACTGAATTCCCACGCCACTCCGATGACGTCTTCTGAAGTCCTACTGAGTTTTCACAACACCCCGATCACGTCTTCTGAAGCCCTACTAAATTTCCACGTCACCCCGATCACGCCTTCTGAAGTCCTACTGAGTTCCCACGGCACCCCCATCACGTCTTCTGAAGTCGTACTAAATTCCCACGTCACCCTTTTGCAGTATAAACAAAGCAAAAAAAAGAAAGAAGACGAGTCGGTGGTGAAGGCGCTGAATAACGCGCCCCAATCGGCTCCTCTTCGAAGCTGCCCCACCACTATGCAGGCGCTGTGCTGAACGCTCACCCTCTCCTTCGTGGCACCCGCTAAGCACAGCGCCTGCATGGTGATGGGGCAGCTTCGTAGCCCCCTATAGCCCCATAGTCAAGATTATTTTTCTTGCCCTAGCGATTCTTTTTATATAGGATTTATCATTACTCGAGCAGCTAAAATAGGGCTTCTACAAGTACCGGAAGGTGGTCGACCAGGAAAACATGGCTACATGCGTAGTTCTGGCAAACAGGTCTGGTCA
The DNA here is from genome assembly GCA_029168955.1 of Aplectana chamaeleonis. Lineage (NCBI taxonomy): Eukaryota > Metazoa > Nematoda > Chromadorea > Rhabditida > Cosmocercidae > Aplectana > Aplectana chamaeleonis. The sequence continues at coordinate 142,699 of JAPDOI010000971.1, read as the reverse complement.
CCCCTAAATAGAGGCGCCTGGCCAGGGGCGCTCAAACCAAAAGTGGCACGCCTGAGGAGGAGTCAAGCGATGACGTAGAGTCGGTTAAAATTCACTTCAAACTGCTTTGCTCGTGTGGATCTCAGGGTTAGACTCACGCTTAGATGATCACAGAGGTAGACTGCGGATCTGAGGAAGGAGGGGCGCACGCCTCTCTTGGCCTCCGTGCAAAAATAGTTGGTATTCAAGGCTAGTAAAAGTTTCGAATGATAAATAAAAGGATAAAGATAAAGACTCTTCATCCCCAGTGCAGCGTATTTAACATTGCAATGAATGGGTTTGACTCATGATCGAAAATAAGCTTCAGCAGATAGCTTGATAAAAATTACTCCTCAATTCAAATTTTGGGTAATCTTTATCACTGCCGCGCACTCACCACCCACCAGGGGTCACAGCAGTCTCTGAGCTGGAGGTGGGGGGTAGCTCACCTCAAAAACAATCTCAGCGTCAAGCCTCACCATTGTGAGCCTCCTTCTTCGGACCATCCTCTGAGCGCTAGACATAGTCCGCCATCGCAATACCTAGGGAAGGATCTGGTTTTCTTTGTAGGAAGAGTGGGAGGTTTATAGTGTGCGAATGGCTGATGTTGAAACAGGATTATAATTTGCCACCGGCACAAAATTCTCACGGAAGTGAAGTAGTTTTTCTTGCCAGAGTTTTCCATGAGTAGACCCCAGCATCGTGTTATCTTTATCACCGGTGAGGCTGTTTCCCCCATTCCTAGTGTGTTCAGCTTCAGCCTCTCACCTCCGGAGAATGACGGTGTGTGAATGAAAACACACCGCTCTCAATTTCTTTTATACCCTACCCAATATCAACTGGGTATCATCAATTTTATTTACCGTAAGAATTTTGTGCCGGTGGCAATTTATAATCGTCTGATGTTGGGTGACTTTGAGGTAGGAATGTGTAGCTCAAGGGGTTGAGAAAGCAAGTTTGGGACAAATCGGAATTATGAAACTTTTTTAGAAACAACTGTAACCTCGTCGTCTTCCCTTCAGATAGGCACAAGAATAAATGCAGTAATGCTATATCATCTTCTCGACAATTCCCTAAAAATCTATTAGAATCGAGATGATGATACCTAGAAAAAAATAGGGGGAAAAACTTTCGAAGTAAGAAATTGTCCGGGCCGCACCATACACGCCACGCCTCGACCTCACCCAATCTCGCCGTAGGGCGTTTTATCTTTCCCTCACCCTTTTAAGGTTCCGTCTTTACAAAACACCTACCCTGATATTATCACCTTCAGAGTCCCATCTTTCACCAGTGTAACATAGCATCACCTTCACGATCTTTCTAGCATTCAACTGCCCGTACCACCAAAACAATACGGATGAAATTCGCGAATTCATCCTGAATTTCCACAACGATGGAAGACGTAAGGTGGCCAAAGGACAAGTGCCTAACGTCAACTCCGCAAAGAACATGTACAAGCTGGTAAATGGGCTCAATTATGACCAAATCCTCACTCTGCTAGACACCGAGATGTAACTTTAGTATTGGAACTGTGAGTTCGAGATAAAGGCGAAGAAATACATCACGAACTGCGACACATGTGGAGCAAAGTATGCGAGTTTAATGACCGCAGGTTATGGAGCAAATCTCTTCGAGTGAGTAAATTAATGTCAGAGGATATACGGCTTAGTACTGATCACAACTTGGCTCAGCGGTGGAAAAGGATCTACGAAAGAAAGGGTCGCGGCTGCTCTGAAACAGTGGTTCGGTCAATCGAGTACATTCGGTCAGAACAACAAAGACAACTTATATCAACGTGGCGGAGGCGAATTCGCCGCGGTTAGTCACACTCAAATGTATAATGAACTCAGTTCCGAACCATTATGGCCACATTCAGATGGTCAAATCTGATACGTCCCTAATCGGATGCGCCCACAACACCTGCGGCTCAAGGTTCCAGCTGATGTGTATCTACGAAAAAACGTGGGTTAACTCATCTATGAATATGATTTGATACTGCTTGATCGTCTTCTTCTGGGATATGCTGGAAATTCCGTGTTCCAACTACTCTACGCGCATCCCTCACTTTCACCCATATGTAGTATCGGCCAATATGGATAATTAGCCGTATTTGTAGGGCCAAGAAAGTAGGCATGAAGATATTCGAAACTGGAAGCGCTTGCAAGTCGAAGAACGACTGCACTACGTACAATACCGAAACATGCGAAGATGGACTCTGTGCGAGGCCTAATCGTGAGTTCAATGTTATTGTCCGAAGTAGTCCCACAACAAATGATGGTGTCCTCATCCTTCAGAAGATAGGGAGCCCGAAGTCGGTATCTGTCCCAATGTGCATGGTATGCATGACGCTGTACGAATGAAGTTCCTGGACAAGCACAATGAATACAGGTGCCAATTTAGTGACTCCATCTTTTGATAGATTAGATTGTCCAAATCCATGCAATGAAACTGACCGACTTTTCAGACAACTCGTTGCAACTGGCGGTGCCAAAGACAAGCTGTCAGGGAATGCTCCCAAGGCCGCTGGAATGCGCAGGATGGTAGGCCTAAAATTTTCCGTTCCTTCACTCTTTAATTTAAGGCGTAGGGAGGTGAAGCTGCTCTTACCCCATCACGTTCTTGACTAGTAGACAGACGTAGACGGAGAATTCAGATAGGTAAGGATGTTAAATCTTTTTGAAGCAGGAATTTTGAAGCATTATGGCCGGGACAATACTTGAAGCGACGAGCGAAGCGACACAGAGCTTACCATCCATATTGACAGTAAATCGATGTACCCGATATGCATTGTCGCCGTCGCTGGTTCGGCGCTAACTCCGTGCACCTATGTTATAGCATATGGCGCCGAGTTCGCGCCAACCTTCAACAGTGAACGCGAAATCTACCCGATCCTTGCCGACGTTATGTCACAATAAGAAACGGCAATGGTAGGTATGTTTATAAACAATCAAGTCGATGGAAGGGAACGTTGGAGTGCCATTAGTCGTCAGCACGAGATTACGAAATATATCGATCTATCACCGAAAGAAACGCACACATTGTGGAGGCTCGTCGTGGACCGGCTACGCTCAGTCGTTAAAGGCATCGTACGCGCAGAAAACCGTATATTATTTTTTCATGTTTTTCTGTAGCTCGGCCTCTCTAGTGAACGAAAATGTTGAAGGGTCCCATGAAAAACATTCTTTTGTAAAGAAAAGTCAATCGGAACACATTGTAAATACGAATTTGAATTTCGCGCCAAAATGGTTTTTCACGTTTTTCTGCTTTTGGAGGCCTCGTCACTGTCATTTTCGGAGTTTTTCTGCATGTGGAGTTCGTGCCGTAACTATTTTTCATGTTGTCTTACGCTCGCACCAACATTCTTGGAAAAAGTGCTTGATGACTGGTGAGAATTGGTGGCGGATCTTCATCTTTGGCGCCTTCCAACATCATTGCCCAACGTTTTTAACGCGCCAAAGTTAACCAGTGTGGTCTACCTGGCTCAATCATGAAATTGAGCCTGAAAACTAAAAATTGATTTTCAGCGCGAACGATGCCTTTAAGGCGGAATTGTCCCAAAGGAGCTAATGCCACAGTTTGTGCTCAAGAGGTTACTTATGTGACCCACCTTTATCTAAGCGGCTTAGCCACTCATTGGGTATCTATATATCTAATTCATTGGGTATCTATATATCTAATTCTTACAGAGGTACGACTGTGGTCTAGAAGCAAAAGCTCTCAAGTATTCTCAAAAATGCACGACCGTACACTCGGACGATGAGTCAGTTGGGGAGAATATTGGTATGATCAGTGACCCCAACCACGAATTTGTTCCCTTTGCGGAACTGGTGGGTTCAGTTGCTGTTCGAACTCTACATCAATTCCTTTCTTAATGTTGACCTGAAACGAATTAAGTGCGCGAAAGACTGGTTCGATGAGCTCACAAATATTGGCGTTGGGCCGTCTAACAAATATTACCCCGGCAGAGGAGTTGGGCATTACACTACTGTGAGCAACTTCGATATCTTAAACAACATGTACGAAAACGTTCCTCTAATGTGATATTAAGATGGTCTGGCAGTCATCCTACTTGATTGGATGTGGTATCACAAGTTGTAAGACTGGAACGTATGCCGTATGCAATTACAGTCCGAGGTACGCCTTTTGGTGATTATAGATTGAATTCTTTTGATCCGTTCTTACTTTAGAGGCAACAGGGTCGGCGCTACCATTTACGATATTGGTGAGCCATGCACTAAATGTCCAGCCGGCACCAGAAGATGTCAGAGTTCGCTCTGTGTCTGATGCATCTTAAACAGCGACATTTCGCTCAACTTCACTCAATGAACATTTGCACATATTGTTTCTTCGAAAGATTGCAAAGACGGACCTTCAGTCCTCAAATCCGACCCAGGCATTCGCAATGAGATCCTTCAAATCTGACCCAGGCGAACACATATGTTTCGTAATTATAGCAACACACTCGAAAACCGGTATTGACATCCACACAAATTTTCATCTGATCGCATGTTTACCAATCGAGGTTATTTGGTGAAACACGCGATGGAAACGAAAACTGCGTTTACGTTTCGTAATTGGATCCTTGTATATTCTCAGGATTAAGTCACAGAACCTACAGGCTATAAAACAGCGAAATTCTCATGGTTCCTACGCGTGCTGGTACGGAACGGAGGTTAGAGACAGTGAGAAAGCGGAGGGCAGACGGAGGCCCAGGCGTCGCGAGCGCCGCTCGCGCCTTGAAGGATGTGAATTACGACGTTTTATAGAGGGTAAGCGCAGTTTTGGTTTCTAGCGCGTGTTTGCTATCACCACTTTACCTCTGTAACAACCACTATTTCTCCTGAAAGCGAAAGAACGGTTTAAGATTTGGGTCGAGAACCTTTAATTAACACCCTCTTCAAAGTCTAGCTAAAAACACGGCGTTTCAAGGGGCAGAAAGTGTTTGCAAACTCCTTAAAATTTGTGTCTCAATTTGGCAGAGCTCTGGCACACCAGGGGGAAAAAGAGCGCATTAAACCTGAGCAAGTACTGCAACCATTTATTAGACAACAAAATAACTGAAACTAACAACCAAAGATAAGTTTAGCAAATTTCGTTAATGTGTACAGTCCGCGTCAAAAGTAAAGAAACGAGTTAAAGAGAGTGGTTTTGAACCGAATCCGAATTCGCAATTGAAATTGGATGCTAAATGCGGAGTTCGCATTCTGAGAAACCCGTTGTGCAGTAACTGGGAAGTTTCAACTAGAGGGAACATTTCCACGATTTTAGATTTAGCCGCCATTAGGTCACAATTTCCACATGAGTGTTGGCTGCTCCGATGTTAATTTTGACGGAAACCTATAAAAAGTATGACCAGGAAAGACCGTGTGCAGGGATGGCGAGAGTCGCTGAATCGGATTCCCTCTCTGTTTCCATGGCTTCGAACGGTATCTTCGTCGTGCAGGTTTTCCTTTCTTCGTCTTTTTGTTTACTTATGGCGCCTCAATTGTCATTGAGAGTTTTTTTTTTCGTTCATCAACACCGCCATCAGATTACGTTGCTCATGGTAGTGTCCCAAGGGCTGCCGGTAACTAGAAGCTTCAGTCAAGTGAGTCTTCGAAATGCACTTCCGGCACCGAAACTCTCTGCGTTTTCCTGAAACGGCCTCGCGAAAATGATATTGATCTAACTAACCTCCAAGCGGAAGACGAGATGTTGAATGAAATATATTAAGCCTACCATCGGAACTATTCTTCGATGATTTGATTGATACTGAAGGCAATGTTTGCAAGTGAAGGCTAACAGTCGACGACTTAGCAATAACCAGTCCTTTTTCAAATGCAGCGTTCTTCGTCGTTCTGCATCATATTTCGTTGGTCTTATGGCAATTTCTATCCATCGCATCTTTCGGGCCACCTTGATAAAAAAAACGATAATGGTCCTACTATTCTGGCCAGCGATAGCGGAAATGTCGAATGAAACATATTCAGCCTACTATCGGAACTATTCTTTATTGATATGAATGATAAGTCATGTAAAGGCAAAAATAAACGGCCGGACTTTGCTAGCAAAAATAAACGGCCGATGCGGTAACCAGTTTCTTCTCGAATATAACTATCTGCGTTTGTCTGCATCGAACGCGTCCGTGTCGTGGCACTTTCAGTCCATTATGGGACCATCACATCCATCGGGCCAACTTGATGAAAAAACTATAATGATCATACTCACCTGCCCAGCGGAAGGGGAGATGTTAAATGAAATGTAGACGGCCAACCATTGGAACTATTCTTCATTGGTATGAATGATAAGACCTGTTGAGAACAATCTTCGCAAGTAAAGGCTAACAGTCGACGTTTTAAAATTAACCAGCCTCTTCTCAAATATACGCTGTAGTGTTTCTTTGACATTGCGCGCTACAGTGTAAGCGAGCTTCTTACGCGAAACTATTCATGTTTAATACAAAGTTAATTGTGTTGTCCAGTGTCTTGTCCTTTACGTTCGATTAGTAAACCGGATTGCCCACAGAATAGACTTGCAGACACATGAAAACTGACTAATCCACTCCTGAACCTACTTCAAAGTCCCTTAGGGATACTAAGCCGCAGTGGGCCGCCTTTATCATGTCTAGCCCCTCTCAAATCTATTGAGGGTCGGAAGTAGCCACAATATCTCTGCTGTTAATACTTGTGGCATTCTGCTTACCTAAAACTGCACCTCCTTACCCGATGAATTCTCAACCTAAAAGGCCCTGCACCCTCTCAATGACAAAACATAATTTTTTCAAGAAATCGAGGACCTACGCCCTTCCTGTGAGGTGTTCCAGACTTTCAGCTCTCTCTTAGTCCTACGAATTCGCCCATCACCAGCGGTGAGCGGTCTCTTAATTGTCTACACATCCTTATCACGAGTTATATTTCGCCGAAGCCAATCGCTCCGCAGCTGGTGATAATCGGAATCGAGTGCTCACTAAAGACTTCACAGAGTTTACCTGACGCTAAATCATTCCATCGATGGTCATTACTTTGGAGAATGACTTTCGATCGAATGAGCTAGCCCAATAGTTATGGACACTCCCTATTTGAACGATGCGGACGATATATACGAGGTCACTGCGGCACTATCCTTCGGGTCCTCACCTTCATTATCCCTTACCTATATAATTCGTCATTTCCGTTAGCAGCATGTCATTAATAGAGCCATTGATGAAGCCATATTGACATTTTCTGTCTGAGAAGTACTGGAAAGCGTGACGAATGGATAATCCCAATTTCGCCCCTACTAACATTTAGCTGCAACATATCGTTATTTTCTCCACTCGAACATTTTCCGTAAACACACTCCGCAAATTCACTCATACATAATAATGACCATGTGAATGTGCATGTGTATGTAAAGAAGGTCGACACGGAAACGCTCACAGCATTTACACAAGCAAATGAAGTTTACCAGAGAAGAAATTATTGTTGTAGGGAATTGAGTATACATGGTTAGGTGTACTCCACGTCTGCAAATATTGCGATCAGTTACCCCCTACGAACATAACTCACACGCAACCCAGTCTGAACCCGATCGCGATTCGTTTCAATCCTGTTCCGTTATCTCTTCGTTGTTTATGAGCCAGCTACGAAGCGCAGCTTGTTGATCAAACACCGTCGACTATTGCATCGCGTCACTGTTAACGGAAGCGCCGCGTGCGCCCCACGCGACTTCTAGCGCCACCTACAATCGTCGAAAAATAATCGAGGATCATGTGCAAATACTTCGTGCTCTGAACAAACGAACTAATCCGAGTGAGCTCTTCTTCGACAACGAGCCGAACTGTCAAAACAGTTTTTGCGCAAACAGTGGAATTGGACTATTAGCTATGCGGTATAGGATATTCCTGGTTCAGGCTAGTAGTATAGCAGAGATTCTTACTGGCGAATTAGCAACCGATGACTGGACCTTTAAGGCTAAGGTTACGGTTGAGGTTAAGTAGTTCATCTTTGCTTTGAGTACTTCTCATATTGCTGAGCTGGTCCCACAGCAAGCAGACGGTGCTATCTCATGCATAACTGCTTGGTGCGGCCACATTTCACAGTAAAGCCTTTCCACTGATTTCCCACAGTTTGGTAGTGCGAATCTAACAGATGTCCAGTAGCTCGCACAGCACTCGATACAGCTCTTCTGATTTTCAGATTTGTGATAAGGATGATCTACTGGCAAAACAAATAGAATAAACGGACACACACATCAATTTGTTCAAGAAATGTGTGCGCACAAATAGTATACGTATTTACCTTTGAGAAACTTGAAAACTGTGCTTATCTGGGCCAAATCCCGGTCCGCGATTGCGTCTCGACACGTTTTGCGGCCGCACGCGCTGAAGTAAGTCGAGTTTCCAGCGCCAAAGCCGACTCGATATGCCTTTTTTATACAGTTTTCTGAAATTTTGTTTACTTTCAAGTTTCTAAAACCCACCTAGAGTCAACAGATCGGCAGCTGCGGCGCTGGAAACTCTTTCGAATCAAATGCGCGCGGCCGCGAAGCGTGTCTAGACGCATTTGCGGACCGGAATTCGGCCCAGATAAGCACAGTACAATAGCAGCCAGTACTCCATTTTGACATCAGTTTTTTGAATTTTTTTCCTCGCAGCTAGTAATTCTGTCTTTTAATATAATATTTGTGATCATAATGCCGACATAATGAAGTATGCTGCAGGACTACGACGCAACTATACACATATGGGAAAGATAAATGGTCAACTTTCGCAACTTTTTGTCTCTTTTCGAACTCGTTTGCTTTCTTCGCCGTGTTCGACATTTCGCTTGTGATTTTTGTATTTCGCAGGATCGGTAGTTTTGGGAGCAGAAAAACTGCCAAATAGTGATCGAAGATCTATCATCTGATGTTCTGGAATGGGTCTATCAGGAGCCGTACTTGAAGCCAGTTCGGGATAACAAATCATGCCATTTATGAAGTTCTCAAGGTTGGCGTAGGCCTTTGTTGAGACCTGAAGCTCAAGGGAAGTTTTTCGAGGTTAGACCAATACTGGATGCTATTATTACACACACGTTACGCTACATTTCAAGGCTCAAGGCTTGGGACGTCACACGAAAACCTAAAAAATTTCATGAAGCAGATGATTCTGTGGCTCTGATTTCCTGGATAATTGATTTGGACGCTTCGGGACCCTCCAGACGTTGTCCCGTCAAAGACCCTTTGATGAGTGCAAAACATCAGAAAGCAAGACTACCATGGGCGACGAAGAATCTTCACTAGACTCAACAGCTAAGGAATCATGTTGCTTCCTCAACTGAATCTACAAATCTTCTGTTTGGAGCATCAGAATCAGTCGAGAAAATTTCTTAAAAGGCCACGTACCACTCTCGATAAACCTCAACATCAAAATATTATTGAGAACTTGGATTGAAGCTTGCTTGAGGTATTAAGAGGCTTTATTTGGCTGACGTTTCGACGGTTTCGCCTTCTTCAGAGCTTATTGTTAGTAAGTCCTCAGCAATCGCGGATCAGTAGAATACGGAGGGGGCACCAATGGAGCAGCGTTTCCAGCCCAAGTCAGAAGGCAAGTCTGACGTTGCTGAGTCTGAGACTAATGAACACGAGCCATGAACTACAGTTGGGTTTGTCTCCAAAGACTGTGATGTGGGATAGGGGCTCTCTACACACCGAGGGAGGAGTTGTCCCGTTTTTGTAGTTCGAAACGCCAAGCCACCTTGCAAGCGAAGTGGTCCCGAGTGGAATTAGAGCCGCACATTATGAGACAACTCCTCTCAGAGTGTGTAGAGAGACCCAATCCCAAAGAATGTGTGCTATTTCTACCGCGAACCCAACTGTAGCCAATGGTTTGCCGTTCGTGAATTCCAGCCTAGTGCATACCCTCCGTCGCCCATTCTAGTTTTTTCTTCTGATGCCTTGCTCTCATCACATCAGAAGCCACTTGTTGGGACCTCCGAAGACTCCGGGGCCACGATATCGACGTTTCTCTATGTCGCCGACAACTTAAGAAACCCCAAAATCAGTTCTCAAAAAAATTGGGACCACAAAATCACCTGTGTTTCATAAGACTTCATAAGTTTTTTCCTCTTATGTCCTTAGCATTCAGCCTCGGAATGTCGAGAAAGGTGCGTGTTATGATGAAAAAATCCAATATTGCATTTCTCTCACGAAGTTTTTATCGAGATTTCAGTTCTAAAAGATGTCTAACTCCAGCCTCAAAATTTTTTAGGGGCCTTAATTGTGATCCTGGACCGTTACCCAAAAACGACTCCTGAAAGACCCATTTTAGAAGCCCATATTATATATCTCTAACAGATAAAATTAACGAGTTGAAAATGAAACAAAAACTCGCAGTTCGGGTATGTTGCGAAACAATCTTCGCCTTCGATATACATTTGCGTTATAGTTCTTTAGCATACTTTGTTATATCGACATTATGACCGAAAATATCATATCAAGACCCGAAATAGATAGATCTAAAGGGCGCAAAGATATTCGAAAATAAGGGGGTGTCAATAGTATCTTAGCCACCACTACATCAAACTGTGAGAACCAAATCCAAGGACCATTAAGTAGACAAAGCTTGCGAATTATCAAGGAGCAGACTCTAAGAGCACCCAAACTCGACCAGAGGCCAAGAAGGATATGCTGCTGACGCCAGCAGATGGTTTACATTGAAGGCAGTGGTCACGATGAAAAACGTTATCGAAAAAATTACAAAAATCAGCTTAGATCAAAAACAGCTGAAAAACTATGAAGGTAGCGAGGTGAAAAAGGGGCTAGAAATAGAGATTTTAAGGCTCAAAAATGCCAATTCGTGCACACGTGCACAGCGTCGACCATAAAGATCGCCGTCTCATGCCGAGCAGTCAAAAATCATCGACATTCAGAGGAAGAAATAAATGCAAATTTACCTGTTAGAAACAGTTGAACAATGAAAGAAAGCACCCCAGTCAAGGTTTTTGACTAGATGTGTACATAAATCCGAAGGTTCATTGAATGAAATTTATTTTCAAGCCAGTTTATGTTCTTGATATAAGAGGTCATCGATGCCGATGACGTTGAGTGGGCTCGTCCACCATCAAAAGACAAGAAAGTTCAGGCTTTAAATTTGGCCCAAAACAGCGGTTTTTTCGCGATTTTTTCCTATAGGTCCTACTACTCGAGACCCAGAAAAGGGTTTATAGAGAAAAAGACGACAAACATATTTGATCGCGACCACTGCCTTTAAGTGTTCCCGCACGGAATCCGTAGATTTGAATATCAACGTCGACTGCTCGTGAATTTCCTCGTTTGCTGCATTATCCACCATTTTGCACCGACCGTACTCCGAAAAGGGCTCACTAAACGTATCGGCCGTCACAATAGGATAAAATATCACTGGTAAGATATCTTCTTTCTTGCGTTCGATATGGATAAAACTATTGGTACTCATCAATACTGCAAAGTATAACTATGCTCCCAGCTCCTGCAAAATATTGTCTGTGCTACACTCTTTCATGTGGGTTTTTTAGCATCTCTAGTTAACGCATTCAGAACTTCAAACCTCAGTGAGGTCAACACTCGATTTATTGATGGATTGAACATGAAGAATCGGTGAAGAAAGATCCGTCTCAAAAACACGGTACACCCAGGAAATTATTTTCCAGGTTAATCTTTGTCTTGGAGAGGTTCACACTCTGATGAAAATGGCATCTCCGAAATCGTCCAAGACCCCCTGCGAATGAAGATATGGCTCCTTGAAAATCCCGGTACTTTGAGGGTGAAATTTTGGTGGACGAGTTTTCCCAGGTCTGTATTTTTCTTCATTCGCAGTCGCAACATGGATGCGGAACAGAACGAGGAGATAAACCGGCAAAGGAGTTAAAAACGAAGACGCGATTGGAATTCATCAATTCATCAAGCCGCTAATGGGTTCAAAAATCAAGAAAATGCTGTGGCTCGTGGTGGTGACGGAAGGGGTTGGGCCTGTGGTTGTCGCTTATATCTCGCAAATTCGGAGGGATGGGGATCTCGCACTTGGTACGTATTATACAGGGGGTCTTTTACACAATCACATGAAAATCTCAAATTTCATATCTGAGGGTGTACTGTGCCTTTACCTTTGAATCGAAATATTTAGCACACTGCCTGAATAGTCTTAGCCAGCACATGTCGTCTTAGCCAGCACAAGATGCAAGAAAGTAACCTAGTCTCATTGACTTTCCAGTGCTGATTCATCTCCTGTTCTATCGGGATGTATTGATAAGGAATTCGAGTAATTGTGCCATTCTTAGTGCGAATAGATAAATTAGAGAACTAGTAGGATAAAGTGGTGTATTCCAAGCAAGAAAATTAAACTAAATAACTTTCATTTAAGTCCTACTCCCGGAGTCTGCCTCAGACGAGCACGCGGATTGACAGGCATGGTCCCGTTAAAGCCTTCAATTTGAGACTTTTTCTGTAATGAATGATCTCCATCTTGTCTGTTCCAGGCTTGGACTGCCGCTGCGTCGCCATGTAGTAATCAATGGGAAAGTCGCTTATCATTTAGCCGAAAATTCAGGAGGGAAATATTGAGCCGTTGGAACTGCTCATGAAAGGCTCGTAGCATCTCGAGCTCTTCTAGCATTGCCGGAACACATCCATTTTGCACCTCATATCTAAGGTTGGACCTGTAAACGTCTGTGACTAAGAATCTTGAAATCGAAATTTTAGCCAGACCATGCCTTTGAGCTCTCTTGAGAGCGTGCGTAGCGTTTTTTTTTTCGAGTTTTTCGCTTTTTCCCATTTCACCGACTTGTCATAACATGTCATGAAAAACACGAGAAAGAAACCACCCATACAGCATAAAGGGCGAGCGCAGCTCTACAGGGGGACAAGCCCCCGAGCACCGACGCTCTCCCCCTCCGGATGAGGGGACGGGCGCCGAAGTGATAATTTGGATTGATTGGAGCCCTGACACCACTGCTCTAAAGCACTGACGTCACCTCTCACAAGGGAACCACTGTAAGTCATAGTGACCATTCCAAATGAAATGTACTTTTCTAGAACCAATTTTGAACGAAAAGTCCGAATATGCCCATTGCAGCTGCCTAGGCCCACTCTGGAAAAAGTTATAGGCATTTTTTCTCTGATTTTCATACCTATTGTGCGTTCCAAAAAGCGCATTATTTTTAGGAAAGTTCGGACACGGACCTCATAATCGTGTTCAGCGCCCAAAACTACCCCACTAAGGCCATTGTTATACCCCACGACAGGCCTGTCGCGGTCACAGAGCACTGCTACGTCGCTGTCGCTGAGGGCCAGCTGTCGCTGTCGCTCAGGGCCAAGAAACACCCGGCACGATGACGGATTTGGCTAGATCGCTGTCGCTGACATCCGTCGCAGTGCACTGCACTGCGACGGACAGCCGCGACAGCGACCGATTACTGCACGGTTTCCACATTTCAGGCATAACATCCCCTTTCGAGCCAGCGACCGCGACAGGTTCTGCAAACTGTTCTTGCGACAGAATTTTTCTACTGAGTGGGCCTGGTCCCACCACGATTCGTAAGAGTTGACCGCACCTGTCGCGGTCGCAAACTTTTGGTATAACAATGGCCTAAGCAAAGTTTGGGTGAAGGAACATTTTCCAAACTTTGCGCAGGCTAACAGCGAGTTGGACTTATACGGATTTTCGGTTGGGCGTTTATTTATACCAACTAGAGGGCTCTCGAAGCGTTTTAGAAAAATATTCTAGATTTGGTAACAAATTCGCTCTGGGGGGTTATTTGGGGTGCTCATCACGAATCTGAGGTTTAATAGTCGAATTTCCAAAGTTTTCGGCGAATTTCGTTCGAAATTTCCCAACCGAGGAAAATTTCGAGAGAAGAACGCCGCCTTCGAAATTTTCGGATTTCTGAGACAGATATGTCTCAAAATCATTCTCTGAGGATTATTTGGAGGGCTAAACATGAATCTGGATTCCGTTTATCGATTTTTTTTACAGAATACGGTAGATTACGGTGGGTATACGGTAGTTGGGTCAAAGTCTCAGATTTGTCTCAAAGTTTCTATCTGGGGGTTATTTGGGGTGCTGAATACGATTTCGATGTTCATTTGTCGATTGTCGGAATATTGAAGTAGGTTTCGCCTCTAAATGGCGTGTTACCTGGCGCAACCTAAAGTAAACCTTAAAATTTGGGCAAGCGAACCCCAGATTCATGTTCTGCACCCCAGACTACCCCTACATATGGTGTCCGTTTTCATTTTAGTCCGACGCATGGACCAGGCGGCTGACCGTGCGGGGTCGGCGGCATCACTGGAGAATGGGGTTTCGATTCGCGCGGGGTGATCTACCGTGGCAGCCCCGTCCATTCATCAGACTAAAGTGATTGCGCGAACTCTACATGTTTCTAGCAAAGTCCGGAGAAAAATTTGAAAACACTCAAAAAATTCCATGGGGGGTGGTACCCTTACCTTGCCGCGAAGCTTTAAAAAACCCTCATAACCTATTTCAGAGTGGGCCTAGGCAGCTGCGATGGGCATATTTGGACTTTTCGCGCGAAAATGGTTCTAGAAAAGTACATTTCATTTGGAATGGTCACTATGACTTATTGTGGCTCCCTTGTCAGCCCCGGAAAGCGGCTTCCGCTCTACTCCAAAGATATTCCTTTTTTTATAGGGACTCGAGGTGCCTATCCATGGTCTGCCATGATGGGCTCATTGCGGCGGCACTCCGTGGCATCTTTTATACGTCATTCAGAGGTCACAAGAGGAATCACGTCACTTGAGCCTCTATTATCAAGCTATAGCTGGCTTCATTACATCTCTACTATGTGTGCAGTGACCATTGCCGTCGCCCCTCGAAGGAAGAACCATACGTGATGAATCCATTGCCCGGCGCTCGCCCCATCTCCTCAGGCAAACCATCGCTCCGAGCGGTACCGGAGAGCTACTCGAGCGGCGCTGACTCACCGCTCCGAGAGAAAATTAGCCATCTACTCGGGCCACAACAGCCGCTCTCCGGGCCACAGCAGTATCGCTCGGAGCGATCTTCGGTCCCAACTGGCACTGCGGTCTCTGTTCGGGCGATTTTTTCAAAAATTTCCTAATCGCTATTTTTTCTTTATTTCCTCCTCTTCTGGAGAGGATTAAGCCTGTTAGGAGGATAAGGTACCTCTTACAGCCCGTGGGTCAGGAGGTTAATCCTGCCACAGGCCGCAACAAGGATACCATCCCGGCATGGTCCGCAATGAGGAAGCCTTCCCCACCGCGGGCCATGGGGGATCCCCACGGCCGCCAAAAATTGTGATCCTGAGAGTGATCCGAGGTCACCACTCAAGAGTGGCCTCGAAAGGCCAACTACCCCTCTACACGAGGCTAGCCGCCTTTTATACCCGCAGGATTGGTTGTTCTTTGAGTGATAACGTGGCTCGCACGTTATCACTCAAAGAACAACCAATCCCGCGTCTCTCTATCTCTGGGGATGGCACCGCTGTGGCCCCGAGAGCGACCGGAGAGCGACCGAGGGCGAACTGGCACCAGACAGGGACCGCGGTGCCAGTTGGCCCCTCGGCCGCTGTCCGGGCGATGACGTCATAATTGGGAGGAGCCGGTCCCGCTCGGAGCGATGGTTTGCCTGAGTCAGAGTGTAAGCAGAAGAGAGTAATAAAGTTGTTCCGAAAATCCTTGACAAAAACATGAAAAGGCAGTTGATTCTTCGAGATGCGGAAAATTGACACCGGATGAAATCGTGCGTCTTCTTCAGGAATCATACGCCGACTTGTAAAGCTGTGTGCTAATACAGGCAGGTTTCTGCCCCTCATCCGATTCGAAAAAGCGTCCGAAATAGGTGTGAGGTATCACCATTCTTCAATACAGTAGTTGACACTATAATGCGGAAGGTGTTCAAAAGTCCACAGGGAATTCAGCGGTCGTTTCGTGACGAACCTAATGTTCCCAGATGACAGCGCTACTTTCGCGAACAATTACGCTGAGGCCACTGACATTCTGCTCAGGATAGTTTCGCTTGCAAGCGTACGGATTGGTCATGAATGCAAACAAGACTTAGGTGCTGACAGATTGCTGGCTGACAGAATATTAGCGACAAAACGGTTGAGGTAGCTAAGCGAATAGACTCTTACAGCTTGTACTAGAACGCTCAACCCATCGGAAGCATCAAAATCCAGCCAAAGCGACCGTATTCGAACGATCAATCTGGATGAGTTTGTATTTGGGGGCGGGGTTGACGAAGTTTTGCGACATGCATTGCTCAAGCCCAGTGGTTTTAAACGCAGGGTTCGCGATAAAGACGATTTTTGAGTTCTCTTTATGAGAATGTAGATTTGGTCACCAAAAAGTAAAAATAAGTGAGAAAGCACAGAAATTTGCGGAGAAAACGCTAAAAAACAAGGGCAAACGGCTAATTACTGGCGTCGGCCGTCCCCCTAATTAACGCGTTTTTCATCAATGCTTGTTTATCCTCCCTTTATTTTGCTCTTAAAATAGTCAGTGGTATCCAGAAGTGCTCAGAAATTACTTTAGAAGCAAAACAGAAGCTGACAAAACAGACATTTATAGGAATCTCGATAGTTGGGGGGGGGGGGGGGAGCACACCAAGCAATAACTTGTTCTTGGGCGTTTCTTCTCCAATTCTTTACTCATTTTTACTTTTGTCATGGCCATATCTACATGTCCACAAGGATAGCACAACATCCAATTTTATCGAGAACCCTGCCTTTAACTGGTTTTTGACGCTTCTAACGGCGCGAGAGTTCTACTACACAGGAAATTCTGATTAAGTTACATGCGAATAAAGAGCTCTTAACATGTTACCTGCAACTTAACTTTACAACTTTAAGTTAAATGTGACCTTCAACAAAGTAAGTATGTTGCACGGTGCGAGTTGACTTACATGTGACATAACGTTCTCGCGTGTAACTTCAATGTGTTATTTTATCGCACATGTAACTTACCTACGCGGCAGGCGTCTCCAAGGGAAGTATACGACGTACTTCTGAGGCAGCACGCATATGTGTCCCCATCGTCTGTTCAATTACCCAAGTTTGAGGTACTTGGACCCGCGTAGCCGCTGGAGACCCCGCTCAACCCCTGGCGTCCCCAGGTGGCGCGCAGCGAGCCGACCGCATTGCGCGTCTGTTCGCCGGCCGCGTCACGTGTCGGGTGCTAGCCGCTTCGCGTGTCGGTGTTGGGTTACATATATCAGCAGTCAAGTTACTCGCAATGTTGTGTAGGTTACGTGTAGTATTGAGGCAAGTTACGCGTGACTTTGATCAAAAATCGCTTCAAGTTACACGTAACATCGTCTCAAGTTACATGTGAATTCAAAGTAAGTTGCGTGAAGCCATCACGCAACTTGCGTCAAAGTCTCAGGTAACTTGTTCAGAAATTCCTGAGTAGGGGCCACACGACCCCAGTAACGTAGTTATCTCAACAACTTTTCCAAACGTGTCTGATGACTTTGAACATGGACTATGCTTGAAGCAGACCTGTGTAAGCTAGAAATGTTTCGAACCTCTGTCAAATCCTTGGTGTGAGTCTTGGTGACTTCTGCAATAATGAGAATATTCGTCCAACATGTTGCGAATAGCCTAAACTCGAGACTGAAGACAGGAAACGTAGGATGCGGTGGTTCGGTCATGTCTGTCGTATGCCAATAGAACGCCTGCACTACCAATTCATGTTTAGGCCTTGACCTGTCAAATGGGACGGTAGAGTAAGGAAAGGCACCTCTTGTTTGATAAACTGTTTATATGGCCGCCAAAAATTCACTGTTGCGCTACTTCAGTAAGTTGCTGTACCGGAAATCCTGCAACTACAGGAGGACGCTATCTGTTTGTGTCGGATGTCATTTTGCGGCGAGAAAACACAACGCTTATCCATACGGACCGAAAATCGATGGGAATCACAAATGCCGCCACGCGTCGCTCGTTAGCTCGAGAGCATGGCTCTCTCCTAACTGCACTATCATCCTCGTATTACCCGCATCGCCTCATCAGAAACGAAATGATGATAATACGGTTTATGCAACAAAAATCCTATCCGGGCCGGATTCATCAATGTTAATTCCGTAGTTTAGGAGTGACCTAAGCATCGAGAGAGAGGCATAGATCATTTATGAAAACAGAAAGTCCGGGGTAAAATATATATGCAAACAGCGGTTCTATAGCTGATGAATGCGGCCTCATCTCAGCAAAACTCATCTTTCTCTGTTCGGAGTGGATATGCTTTTTTTCCAAAGTTGAGGTGTCTCGACTCAGTCCTTAGTTGGAACTGAGTCATCAAGAAAGCCAATGGCCTTAATCCCATGTTTGCATGCCAAATAACTCTGTACCATTTACATTCTGGCCGTTGACTTTTCTCTTTAGAATTATTCATCACCCAGCTGCTACCTGAGCTTATTGTTACAGTGATCCTTCAGCGATATAATCTGTTTACAACTTCAAAGGGTGTTAATCATCAGTCCTAATACAATTTGTTTTGTTACGTATATGAATGTAAAAAGGATAAAGTTATGAGTTTGTCAGTCCTGTTCATTGTACAACTATTCTTCATAATCTACATTCGCCCCGATCTCCCACCAAAATTTTCTGGCGCCATCATGTGTTTGTTCAGTACAGACGGCAGACAATCAAAGGGACCGCAAATTCCTCATCAGTGCAGTCTTATCAAAACTGTCAGTACTCGTCATTTTTGCTGGCGTTGTCAGAAGGAAGTGCCACACAGACGAAACATATGAGATTGAAGGTCATTCTCACACTTGAACAGCTGAACTTAAACTGTTCCCTACTTTTACCGTAACACTCCACACGACTAACGTTGTCAAGCCCGAAAGAAAACCGCGAAATGATCTGGTGGCTCTTTTAAAATCGTGGGTTTCTCCATCAATCGTGTCTACCTGGGGATGACAAGTTTCTGGGATCCAAGTCCATGACCACGATAAAGTCGACAACGCCAGAACGTTTATTGAATAAAGTTGCACCACACTCGATAGGTTTCGGCAATGGCATCTATTTCCTTACGTGTAAACGTACTCTGTGAAACAAGGGAAGGTGCGGGAAGATGGGACTGCATGGGTATGCAGGAATGCACTACGTTCGTAAGTCTTCTAACCTGGCTGCAGTGTGCGCACTCACGCGAATGGGATCTCGGCGACAGCGGAGGTATGAGAGAAGTTCCAATAGCAGGTTCCCCTTTGTTCTCAAGAGCGCAGGACCCTTAGTAAACCCCCAGTCAGCCCAATTAAAGCATGCTGGCCACTTCAACCATCTCTAATCGCGCGTGCACCTTCCCTGCACTAATCACTGCATCTAAATCGCTTAAAGACAGTGTTCACGATAAGAGTCGTTTTTCTGTTTGCCCACCTACGAAGAACGGGGCTATTGATCGGAAACCATCGCTCATCCCACGATCTCGAGTTTTCATTTGTTTACGTCGGACGGCGGGCATTGCGCTTTAGGGTTTGCCTTGTGCTAAAAGTGGCAACCTTAAGCTCTTTTGGGGCTCTTCCTGGCTCGTTTTCACGCGTTCCTTCAACCACTCTGCCATTCGTTCCCTCAACGTTAATGTTGCAGTGTGCTCCTCCACTACCCGTTCCTAGTAGAAAGTGAAACCCATTTTTTATCGTGAACACTGCCTTTAGGCACCTTTGACTAAGCCCCAATCTCTGTCCTACGCGTGCTTCTTGAAAACAGCCCGTCAACTTTCTGCCCTGCTTTCTCCGCTAGTATCCTGACTCTTGACTTACTTGACTTAATCGGTTGGCTTTCGCCTGACGCGGTCATTCCGCATCTTCACCGAGGTGTGCCGTCCTAGAAGTCAGCCGTGTCCATTTTTCACGGTCTTCAGCCACAATTTGAACACATTCCATCCAGCTGTCACTATTCCATTTCCTGCGAAACGAAACATCGCGCCTGAACTGTCTTTCGATGCCGAGTGACTTTAAATCCTCTTTAACCACATCCGTCCAGAACTTTCGCCTACGCCCAGGTGGCCGTTTCCAGACAGGATTTGGAAGCATTTTTAAAGCGTGTTGCACGAGACGATCCGGCGTTCTTCTTAGTATATGCCCGAGCAGTCGAAGTCGACTTTCCATTGCTGCTTGAGATGGCGTTAGGAGATGCTGGCACCTCCCTCGTGTCAAGCGTTGATGTACTGCGTCGATTTCCTTGTAAAGGTCTTCGTTATGGCATACACGCGGCCAGAAATATCCAAGCAAACGCCTAAAAGCTTCCTCTCCGTGCAATCCAACCTTTCCATCTGCGTTTTCGGTGCTGCCCACGTCTCCGATCCGTACATCATGATAGGGCGAATAGCGGATAGGTAGACGCGCAACTTGACTTCCTTCGCGATGGTGGTAGACCACAAACACTTGGTTAGAGAATTGAATGCAGACGTAGCTTTCGCACATCGTTGTCGAATATCCGCTGCATAACTACCATCGTTCTTCAGCAAACAGCCCAAATAACAGAAATCGTCCACCAGTTCGATACGTTGTCCGTCCACACAAACTCCAGTTGAAGGCCTCTGAGAGACCCACATCTGCTTGCATTTGTCGGAACGAAGACGAAGTCCATAGGCTGCGGCATACTTCGAAACGGGGTTCACAATCCTTTGCAGTTTTGCGTTGTTTTCAGCGAATAACACAATGTCGTCGGCGTACTCCAGGTCGACAAGGGAGCGTCCTGATGGTGTTAGGATCACATCCGCAGGAAACTGTTCTGCAACTCTACGCATGATGTCATCAACGGCGAAGTTGAAAAGAAAAGGTCCTGCAACGGCTCCTTGCCTTACTCCTGTTTTCACCTCGAAAGCTGACGTAAATCCGACAGGTGTACGAACTGCTGCTGTTGTTCCTTTGTTCATGTCCTCGATTAACCGAACATACTTTTCCGGGACTCCATCTGCTCGCAGAGCATTGAGCAATCGATCACGATGAGGAGAGTCGAACGCGGCTTCAAAGTCCAAAAAAGCAAGCTGTAATGGCTTCGAAAACCGCTGCCACGATTCAATTACTCTTCTCACGACGAACACTTGGTCGATGGTCGATCTTCCAGGTCGAAAACCGGCTTGCTCATCTCTGGTCGTTCTTTCACGATGTTTGATAAGTCGCTCGAGAATGATACGTTCTAAAACCTTGTACATGACACGAAGTAGAGAGATTCCTCTGTAGTTCTTAGGATCCGTGACGGATAGCTTCTTGTGAAGAGGTACGATGATAGCATGTCTCCACGAATCGGGTATCCTTTCGCTCATCCATATGGCACGGATGGTGTTGGTCATTTCACGAATCCCAGACGGAGGAAGAGCTTTCAGCATTTCAGCAGTGATGTTGTCATCTCCACCTGCCTTTCCATTCTTCATTTTCCGGACACAATCCAAAACTTCAGACTCAGTCGGCGGTTCCTCACTGACATCTTAATGTGCTCTCTGAACATGCGGGAGCTCAGGTACTGATGGCGCTGGACGATTCAGTAGTAAACTGAAGTAATCCTTCCATATTGGCAGCGTCGCATCACCAACTGCAACTCCATTGGTAGTGTTCAAGACAGGAGAACATCTCTTCATCTTCCCGCTATACTGTCGCAGCAACGTGTAGGCTTTCTTCGGATTCTTCTCCTCCCAAGCCTTCTCGAACTCCTTAGCTCTACACGTCCACTCTCGTTCGCGGTCACTTTGAAGCTGCCGACGCAACTTCCTCCTCAGACGCTTCTCCTCCACGAAGTTTCCTGCAGTTCGGAGAGCACATACTCTGTTGTAGGTAGATGTTGTTTCTTCTGAGACGTAGGCGAACTTCTTCTTAGGCTGTACAACCGGGAGTGCCTCTTTCGAAGCGTCCTGGATGCACTTGACAAAAAGAATCCGCGTCGCAAAGTTTCTTCTTAGTCCGTACTCCGATGTGAATAGAAACGCGTTGTCGGAAATTCCTTCTGCACTCTTCATCTCTGAGACTTGTCATGTCAATCCTCTGGAGAGGCTGAGCCCCTCGCTTCCTCTTATGAATCCTCGCAGTGAAGTTCAACAGAACAGGACGGTGATCCGAATCGAATGCGACATCCCACACAGCTCTAGATCTTCGAATGTCCGATACTGGAATATTCCTCGTCAGGACATAGTCAAGCTGTAGTTTCAAAGTTGTCATCTTCCGCTTCCGCTGCTCTTCTGGAGATAGCCGGGTTGGTCCCTGCCACGTAAGCTGATGGCGGCGATGATTCCTCTTGAATGTCGATGCAATAATCAGACCACTGCGTTCACAAAAGTCGACAAGGCGGTAGCCATTGTCCGATGTTTGCTCCACTGGGTAGAACCATTTACCGAGTACTTCGGATTCCTGATCAAGTCCCATCTTCGCATTTGCGTCAATCCCCACGACAACAGCATGTTGACAAGGTATCCTGGCCAGCAACGTATTGAGTTCCTCATAAAACGCATCCTTCGAATTGTCTTCGGCGGTTTCAGTGGGCGCATGAGCACTCACTATCCACAGATTGAATCCTCTGTGATCCCGCAGTCGTACGAATGCATTCCGGCACGACGTTGAGCCAAACTCCTTGACCATACCATTGAAATCCTTCCTTACAGCTATTGCACAGCCTCCCACTCTCCTATCGTCAGCGTTACCGCAGTAGATGGTGTACTCTCCGACGCTGATGACGGGTCTATCCTTGAGGCGGGTTTCCTGCAAAGCAGCAAACGGTGCATGGAAATAGCTCAGAAGTCTGGATAGCGCAGTTCTTTGGATATCACTCGACAGCGATCGACAGTTCAGGGTGGCGAAATTGTGGCTTGTGGCCAAAGACTCCATGACTCCCTAGGTACGGATCCTAAGGTGTTATGGACCAGAGGCCTTAGTGTGCCGGACGGCGACACCTTTATGCAATGTGCGGGATACTTTCGCGATATAGTTGTGCACGCTATATCGCTCGAACGTTCCCTGTGTACACTCAAACGTCTGCTGGGTTCAGCAGAAGCAGGGGCACCAACGAGCAGGTACCAACAGACTTGTATACACACCCCCTACACCCATCCTGACTCTACTAAATTGATTTATGCCCACAGCCTCAAATGTTGAATGTGCACTCCGAAACTTAAAAGATGGAATTCATAGAGGTGTATGTCCCCTCCCCACTGGGTTTTCCGAAAGAAGTTAACAAGCCAGCAGCGAATCATTGCACTGTTTAGTTAGCGCTAGTCTACGCTCCGATCCCATGAGACCATGCATACGAGAAGCTGGTTAGACTCCAGCTAGACCAGTCTCGAGGGACTCAAATATAGTTCAGCGCTAACCAGACCAGTTGATGATGGCTCCAGAAGTTCTACAGGCACACCCGGCTTGGATCCACACCTCTTTATGAAATCAAGCCTGAGGCGGCTATAAGACGTAGCCTGCCTCCTACTCGGTCGAACTTCTAGGACTTCCCAACATAACTGCTTGTCTGAAGCACGTTAACGAAAATACATGTACGCACGGGTGACACGACATCACGAATGAATAGCATATTACATAAGCATGGGCATCTTACGTCGGTGGTGTCGGCGCAGATGTAGGGTGGGGTTCGAGGTGAAGTGAAGAGGAAGCACGGCTGTCGGATAGTCGATACGGACGGTAAACGAAAGGCCGGTGCTTCTCACGGGCGACGTGTAGTGTTACGAAGGAGTAGGGGCAGGGTTTGGGGCGTCGGAGCGTTTGAAGATCGCAGTGTAAAGACTGGAGATCATCAATCAATAGTGTTTCAGCGGGATCTCGGCTGTCCTACCCTCCTAAGTAGTGTTGGTGAGGTGCTACCGCAACCTCCTTTAAGGGCATGAGGATCGAATCCACACCGCGGGTGTGGCTAAGGAGCAGTTTGGCTAGCACACCCGAAGGAGAAAAGCTGTGCGCGCTCATCGTCCTTGGGGCGCGTTAACCGACAACCTTTGAAAAAAACTAGTCGTTGTCCCATGATGATATTGATTCCGACGTGGATTCTACGTCTGACACAACAACAACATGAACAAAATGCTAGAAACGATAAAGGGAAACGGCTAAAATGGAACAACAACAAGTTTTTTGAGTGTCCTCGGTTAACGCGCCCCAAGGACGATGAGCGCGCACAGCGTTTTACCGTCGCGCGCGTCGTGTGTACCAGCCGAACTGCTCCTTAGCCACACCCGCGGTGTGGATTCGATCCACATGCCCCCTTTAAGCCCTCGCGCTGCTATCATCAAACGCGTCGACTCCCCAAACCCTGCCCCAACCCCTTCGTAACACTTGCGTACGTGCATGCCGCCCCAGGAAGTGACGAAATGGCGCCTCCGGTCCCTTAAAAAGTCGCGTTGGGTACTGTGTTACAAGTGACAAGGGGATCCACACGGGACCTATTGACCCTGTGTTCTAGAAAAACTCGTCTCATTTGTACCTATTTAGTCGAGCCTTAGCAACATGAAAAAAACTCCTGCAAACGCGATTTCTCTCCCATCCCAATCGTGCTTGTAACCTACTTCAAGATGTGGACATCGAACAACATTTCCAGTATCGAATTGCTGTCAGATTTTACAACCACTCCATGGCTCCCTGTGGGCAACGTCCTTTCCTGACATCGTTCCTAACTTAGACAGAACTGCTATGTAAGTTGAATAACTAAACCGCTCTACGGTTTCTCGCAGTGAACTGGCTAAAACTGCCGAAATGGACTTTGTGTAAAACTCAGATTTCAAATGACTCCCGATAATATTTTAATGTTTTTGAGTATTTAATGCCTTTTTATAGCATGGCATGCGATCACAAGATATCACAAAATAGCTGAGTTGAACACAAAACTTAAAGTCAGGCAGGAATCAAACCCGCATCGCAACGCTTCCCGGGCGAGATTGGTAACCTTACACTACCGACACCGCTCTGCAGTCTTCAGCTAGTTGACACATGAACTGTTTAGGGACAACAGCAATCACCCGATAACGGGTGTGATCCTGTAAGCACAAATCGGCATTAAATCCAGTTAAGCTGAGGCCTTTTGACGATAGAATTGTGATGTTTTTGAATATTTAATGATTTTTTATGGCGTGGCATATAATCACAAGATATCAGAAGGTAGCTTAGTTGGACACAATACATACTCAGCTAGTTCAGAAATGCAGAGCGCTGTCGGTGGAGTGACGGTAACACTCTCGCCCGGAAAGCGATGCTTCCTGCCTGGCGTCTAAGTTTTGTGTTCAACTCAGCTATCTTGTAAACTACCAACAATGTTCGCATGAACCATGGCAATTACCCACTTGAGTCTCAGAGCGAGCAACCAGCTATTAGGTAAGCATGACTAGTTGTACAACAGACTATGAATTCCGATCTGGAACCTGGTTACATGGTCCACCAGCAAAGCCATCTTCAACGCCTCTCTTATGGCAATTCATGTCGGTTCTGACGCAGGCGACAAAAAGTGACATGAGCGTTGATAGCGTGCGAAAACGGTTTGCACATTTGCACGAAAGATAGAGGCTGGGCTAAATGAGTGCACGACGAGATTGAGAACGCGGCGTTTCGATGCCACTTACTCATGCGAATGTAATTTCTGGTCCGCATGTTCCTGAGCATTAAAGTGAGACTTTGAGCTAAAGTGGAGTCCGCCAAGAGTGTCTCATTTACTTATCAATAAGAAGCGGTCGGCTGGGGATCAATCTGCATGAATCCCATACCAGCACGCTCGATACCGATTGAGAAAGAGCGGTTGTGCTGCAATGAGTTTCATGTTCATTGATCTCCAATCGACCGCTTCTCATTGATAAGTAAATGAGACACTCTTGGTGGACTCCACTATATGTATCTCAGTAAAAACCTCCCTATTCTAACGAGATTCTGAGTGTTTGGTGAAGCACCTTACGCGTCGGTGGATATCACCCCTGTAATAAAGTTGCAGCCTCTTCTCGCAAAATTAAGATGCATAGAGGAAGACGTTCTGCCTTGTGACCGCCGCTAAATGCATGCAATTTTAGTCGTTATTGTCAATTCGCACATACAAGCTATACGATTCATATTTTCATGGCATATTAGAGCGTCGTTTCCCCTAAACATCAGCCGCACAACGTGCATTCAGGCGATCCCGCATTCATGTCGTTCTCACAGATAATTGCACTGCCTTTGTTTAGTGCCACTTCTTACGCTACTCCTTCTCGATGTACATGCGAACTGATAGGGCATATGACAACAGAAGAAGCTTAGGTGCTGCGAAGCTGTCTGAAGAAGCTTAGTGAATGTCTTGAGAGGTACATAAGGTATCGGAGGAACAAAGTCCGGTGGAGGGTCCAAGTTTTGTACCCAATGAAGGTATGATCTCCTCATCCGATTCAGTCGAGTAGATGGAGCAGACGCGATTGAAGAGGCTTGATGTCACTTTGCCACAACCATAAATTCATACCATAGTGAGCAGCGTATAAGTTTACGAAAAATTGTTACACCACCTTCTTCTCCCTCTTCAGCGTTTGTCAAGCTCCAATGCGGATTCCGCTTTTTTTTTTTTTTTTTTTTTTGGCGCCATTTTTCCCTGTCATGCGCCTGATCAGGGTGCACGCCGGCTATTCTCAAATCGGTGTGCAGCGCTTCAAGCCACCGCTACCTTGGCCGTCCTTTGGGTCTCTTTCCAGGCACGTCAAGGTTGAGCTATACCTTGCATACGGTATCACTTCCAGCGTGAAGAAGGTGCTCATACCATGGTTATCGAGATTCATGCAGTTCCTCAGCAATTGGAGCAACATCAAAACGCTTCCTGATTTAGTCGTTCGTGACGTGGTCCAAGCGGGTGACACCAGCTGTCAAACGCAGCATTTCCGTCTCCATAACAGCGAGCCTTCGCTCTGCTATTTTGGTAGCAGGCCAGCACTCTGCTGCATAGAGCGCGACAGGCCGGACCACATTTTGGTGAATCTTCGACTTTAGACGATCGGGCACGTTCCTGTCGCATAGCACTCCAGTCGTTGACCGCCACTTCAACCACGCAGCACTGACCGGAGTGTTGACCTCACTATCTAGACTGCAGTCAGATGCAATCGTCGAGCCAAGGTACTTGAAAACGTCAAAGCGAGGGTGCTTAATACCATTAATCTTTATGGAGTTACGCTCACTTCTATCCAAGCCCGAATCGAGACAATCGGTGACTCCAGTCTTGCACCTGTCGCTCGAGTTCCAACTTATCTTCAGCTGTAAGCATCCGCATACAAAAGCGTCCATGGCGCTGGTCTCTGCAGGTCTCTTGTGATGGTGACCATCACGATGGGGAGAAAAGGCAGATCCACGGTGGACGCCAACGGAGATGGGAAATTTGGCCGAAGCTCCAGCAGCAGCTTCGACCCGACTTTTCGGATCATCGGATCAGAGTAAAGAACCTTGGCCTAGTCTATAAGCTCCTCTGGGACATGCAAACCAGATAACTCCATGCGGAACCCGGTCAAATGCCTTCTCTAAATCAAGAAAAGCAAGATGAAGCGGTTTCTGTTTCTTGCGTTTTTTCTCGACCATTAGTCGTTACCTCACCAATCTTTAAAAATGGTTGGGAATCCCTTGAAGGCACTCTGAGATTCCCCTATAATTGTGAAGTACCCACCCTATGAAACACCAGCCGAGTGCGAGCTCTCAATTCCTCCGAATAAGCGAGATATAGGAGACTTTTTGCGCTGCGTGAATTTAGCAATATGTTAGGAAAAATAACACGTCTCGTATTTCCATAAGTAATCAGTAAAGTACCGTAGTTTCATAACCATAACATCACCCCTGGAAACAGCATTTACAGACAGGCAAGAACTCCAATCAGATGGGGGTACGGCTTCCGGAATCTACGTCCAGAATATTGGATGAGTGCATGTTTGTGATTTGATACGTCGAATCAGTGTTCAACAGCAACATTTTATCGATTAGCACAACGTTTCCTTACTATACGATAGCGCTCTGTGAATTAATTTCGGTTGTGTGAAATTATAACAACACGGAACCTCTAAAGTCCGTTGGTCCTTCACGTTGACCAAACACGTCATGTTGTTCTTGAGGCTTATTCACACCTCACATCCAGGTTAGTACTGCGGAAGACCTGATAACGCTCCAAGTTGCTTCATTTGCGATCTTAATTTCCAAAACCGAAAAAGAACTGGCGATTATGAGCCTAACCTTGAAAGTAAAGAGTTTCTAATGGTATTTCACAGGACTGGATACGACTGTGAAACAGGCCACCTCAGGGGAACACCGTTGCCCGCCTTTAACCACTCATGCGTGGGTCGGCTAGCGCGGTTAGTGGTGTTGCTTCGCTGCAAGAAACTGTTCTCCAGCGCTGAAACTGCCAGATTGGGTTGAAGATGGTGTTCGTGTGCTGCCTCGTAGTCAGCTAAGTCTATCAGTGTTCGTAAGCATGCCGGCAAGGTTTGAATTTGTTAGATGCAACTACTGTTCAAACAACTAACCTAAGCCAGGGCAACTTCAATAAAGCATGACTCCATAAAGTGTCTCTACTGACTCCGTTCTGCGAGTGGCATTCGTAAGTAAATATGTAGATACTTAGCTGCCTGCCTGGCAACTCTAAATACCTATCTGCTATCTAATCTGGCACTTGCCGCTCGATAAGACTGCACCTTCCAGCGAAGTAACACCACTAACCACGTTGACCGACCCACGCGGGAAAGGATTAGATCGCGTAAAGCTGGTACCTTGACGTGGCCAGCATCAAGGCTCGTCTCCGAACCTGTGAAAGATACTGCGATTTCGCTGCGAGGGAATTTTATATTCACAATCACTAGTTTTTTCTTCGGTTATAGAAATGAAGTTCGCAAACGAGGAAACTCGGAGCGGTATCAGATCTTCCGCTCTAGAAGCCTGGATGGGTGTATCCCTAAACAACGCCTCCTTGTCGCTTGTCAACGCAAAGGATAAAGGGACTACTGAGTCATGATTTCACACGGCTAAATATGATTCTATGGTTACGAAACGGTGGGTTAATCGATAAAATATTGTTGTTGGACACCAAATTAAGATATCAAACCACAAACATGTGCTTCGCCATTATTCTGGACGTAGATTCCGGGAACCATATACAGCATTTGATTGGAGTTCTTGCTTGTCTGTAGATGCTGTTTTCCGGGCTGGTGGTTATGTAATGGAACACCCCGTGCTTTATAAAAGATTCTGGGCAACACCAAGCAAACAAAGAAAACAATAGTTCAGAAACAAGGGGCATAAGAACTGTCGCGATTGCAAGTTTAATGATATAGAAGCGTAAGTAAGTAGGACTGAAACCACAACCTCGATAAGTGGTTCCGAGATTTATGAGGGAGCTTCAGGCCTTACGCCAAGCGCATGACTCGAATTTTTAATTTTATCAGTGGAACAGATATGCACATCTTTCTACCGCCACCAGGAAATTCTATCAACGGAGATCTGTTTTAGTGGTGATTCGTTTTTTTGGTCGCACCCCATTGGTCTGTTGCCGCGACTACGCCTTGTGGTAAACCTAATTTGGATTATCTCAGATGAGTGATTTAATAGTTTTTCTGATAAGCCTTTCTTTCTAGGGTTATGTGCTAAACTTATTCAAACAGACGGCCCAGTCCCAGATCGTATCTCGCAAACATTTAGTCTTCTTCTAAAACTAAAATTCTCACAATCACTTTGCTGGAGTAGTTTCATTCAGAGTGATTGGTTGTAGTCATTCATGATGATCGAGTGCGTTGTTTACACCATAAACAAAACGTAAAACAATGTTTTTAGTCATTTTAAAGGCGATCCACTCTGAGCAAAGGTATCCACTCATCTGGGAAATCTATAGCTGCGCCAGATGGCCCATATTTTGCAAATGCAAGCATTTCAATGAGCTATGTAGATTGAAGTTTTTCTGCTAACGGGAGGAAAAAATATAGCAATCTCAAAAACTGGTTCGTGAGTCTGCACTATTTTGCCTTATGGGCCTCTACTTAATATCCTCCCTTTTCATCAAGCGAGGTTCGTAAAAAAATTATGAAAAAAAATCTTCAAAAAGGAAAATCTCTTCGACCCATATCAACTCAACTGTTTGCGACGACCCTGTCCACCAGCCGCACGCTATTTTATCACTCACTGCTCTGTTTTAAGACAGTCCGAAAAATTTCAGATGATCTTAATTTAATCCTAGATTCAGGATCTTGGGAACTTGCTCTGAATTACTCTAACCGAGGTTACTGCTTCTCAGCATTTTCACGGACCATAAGGGGATAAATAAAGGTCATTCGAAAAAAGTCGATTAAAGTTATCTGACTTATCAACGCATTACGATTGAGGTATTGAGGGTTCAACACGATATGCATACAGGGGCTGAGTAGAGTTCCTATACAGCTGGCTCTGTGATTCAGTTCACAAAAAGAGTAAAGCCGGAGTGGAGTTAGCTCAGTTTATTAGATTTGCTACCTTTCACAAAAACTACCGTCATTGGAGCGAATTTTCGTCATTTGCAGCAAAGACTTGGAGGGTTCCTGAATGGGAAGTCTCAAGGCAAGGCTCCATCTTGCAACCCTTCTGCGTATCTGAGCATAGACTCGAGATGGTATGGTTGGGGGATGCGTTCCCAGTCCACGGCGAGGTCAGCGCTATCGCTGAACGAGTGAAGGGGCGACCTGGGGGTTCAACGCACTATATGGTTACCATGACAGGGGAGTACTCAAGCATATTAAACTTAATGATTGAATATCAGGAAGGTGAGTAGGTGACAAAGAGGCGGTCAACAGTCTCTACCGCACGAGATAGTTTCTATCTTATGACACCAATGAGGCAAATATCGGCCATTCAAAGCTTGCAAGTGTTGCGTCGCTGTACCCTTTACGTGAAGTATCAAACCTAGTCGAAATGGAGTCTAAAAGGAAGTGAAGGCTTCCTTATGTGCTAAGAAATAGCTTCTTCACAAATGTCCGCAACCCTGAGCTGAACCCTAAGCCTCGTTATTTTTTTTTAACAAGGAGTATTCCATCCCCTCTCACCATTCAAAACCTTTCGCACTGCTGGCCAAAGACCTTCCTGATTTCATCGCGGTTCACTGCCTCTCTCCCAAAAGAAACAAGTTTCTTCAGTGTTGTTTTTAGTACCATCCATTCAATTCTTTGTTTTTTTCAGAAGTCACATAGACGCCAGGCAGCAGTGTTCAAAACGATCTTTATCAACCGATTTTCCCAACGATACCATTTTCACGTATTTCTACTGACCCTTTTGGAATACCGCAATCCTATTCGTCAGAATTCGAAACAAGAAAGACTAAAAGGATGGCTACCTAAGAGTTCTCAAGGCAGCAATCAGCTGCATATATTGTGAGATTGCGCTATTTTTGGAGCTGTAGTAGGGGCTTTTTCATGTTCTTCCACATGCGTGACCACTTCAAATTCCAATAAGGTTGAATGTTGTAATACTCGGAATTCGTCTGCAAGTGCAATGAACAACTTGCAAATTTGGCAGACTGCTGTAGGGGATAAGAACCGTTTATGTTAATATGTAGATACAGACCGTCTGGGAATTTGGGTTCATTCTGTGGACATCTGCTCACTGGCGTGTGAACCTGCAACTTCTGCACATGAGCACTAATTGAGGCGTCAACACATGCACATTGAACGAAAGCTCAGAAGATTAGAGGAAAAAACTTATTTCCTTCTCGCTGCATGAAGCAGTAAAGCAAGCTCAGCAGACTTGTCAGTATTTAGCATTACTTAATAGTTGGTTAAAGAAGTGTTCCAAGTGCTTAAGCCCTAAATACGAGTCAAGCGAATATCAAAAATAAGAAGGAAAACGTCAAGATGACGGCAATGCGGCGGAATCAATCGATACCAATGTACCGTAACCACCATTCCAAAGCCGACGCTGACCTGCGAATCCAACTTCTTTGGGACGGAAACAGCACTCGAGAGTTTTCTCATTTGAGTTCCGGCGGCGGCGACTTCCGACATTACTTCGATTATTCGATTTCTGCCTTCCATTCTATCACTGGCTACAATGGAATATATTGCAACCTCCATTTCAGCTAGACCCTCTGGCGAATGCGTATTTTTGACTACGCATGCCGATGGAACTTCAACGTTCGTTCACATTCTATTATAGTATTATTCAAAGTGCCGCAGTTCATTAAGGAAAACTGGATTCACTCCCACTGCGCAACTACGTACATTTCGCAATCGCCGAAGCAAACGATGGAGCCAATCGTTCTAAAGACGTCATGGGAAGAAATCAAGAAGATTAAAAGTTATCTTCACAAGACTTCTTTGCTTTTTTTCGCTGGATATACCGATATACTCATTGAGAGACGTTGTGCTGGCGAACACAACACTGTCACCATAGCACCAGGCGATATTTTATGGTCTAATGCTTCAACGTAACGTCGAACTTACTGCTGACAGACTCATACAAGAGAAGAACCTGCTTGCCATCCTGTCCTGAGAATTCATCTATCACGCACCTCATCCGGCGGCTTGATCTGCTACGTTCTCCATCCAGCATTGAGCTAATAGCGGTGCCAGCCATTTTCGCCGTGCCTTCTGCCATTACTCAGGAGCATGTGAATCGCTGATTGACCCTAGGCCTCGAGGAGCTCTGCAGAATCGTCAAAGAAGGGTGACTACCATGACTCCAAGCTGCAACATGCGAACAAGTGATATAATATATCCCCGTACCGCATCAGCAAATCACTCGCAATTTGCTTCAGATTCAGGAATAGCAGATGAAAATACAATCTATTCAGCAGCGACCTCCGCCTGCAGTTCATTGTTAGTTTTGATAAACAATGATATTGAGAGACAGATCTGTGGCTAGAAAGTACTCCACCCGCGTATTGATGATTATAATAATATCATGAAGAACCATTTGGCAATGCGACAGTGTAGACTACACACAACTCATTGAGCACTGTGGATGCTTGCATGCTATTGATATGCATAACTGGAAGAGTAGGAGAAGCATCCACTGGCCATCGGAGCCACATAGCTCTGCAAAGCTGACCTGATCGTGAACTGCATTTGAATGTAGGCGCAAAAACGGGCAGTTTGAAAGGAAGCAAAGTTTTGGCTACAATTAATCTTCTCGTTCCGGTAAGTAAGGCGCTGCTCGTTCGGTTCACAAGCGTAATTGTGCCTGGTAGACAACAACGATGCTCGTGAACCGAACGAGCTGCGCCTTACTTATCGGAACGAAGAGATAAACGAATGATAAATGTGGCCGACCATTTATCGTTTTTAAGCTAATTTTCTGTTCTTACTACTACTCCCATAGGACGTTAGCATCATAAAGACACTACTCATCCCTATTTCACGAGTTACTATTGTGTTCTGCACTTTAATTCTCATTGATAAGCATTCATTTGCTGGATGGAAGTGTCTGTACTAATCATGTTTCTTGCAATAAACTAAAGTTCACATGGTGTATTCTACCTTACACCTCTACAACTACCTCAAATCTTATGCTTGTGATCCGTTCTCTAAGCAATTTTTCCTCTTACTGTACTTGGCGTTTAGTCAGAATGTGTTTCATGAATGAATTTCCGGTTGTTGTTAATAGCGTGCTGTAAAAGACGTTAATGGAGTTGGCTTTCTCACCGGTGTGTTTCATTGGCATCACACACCACCGTTCGCGAACACCTCAGCTGTCATAAACACACTACGCTCCACTAATATACAAGCCGTTCTTGATTCTAGGGTATTTTCTACACACTGTAAAGAACTCGTTTTAGTTTCAGCAGAGTATTTGTCACATTGTGAACCTGGCTATTTCCATTGAGAATTTTTGGTTGAGATGAAAGTCTGCTGTTTCTAGGTCTGTAACAATGAATCGGCATTGTTCTGCTTAACCACCATCCCTCCTCCACCCACGCCAAGTTGCCCTGTAGAATCGAAATATAATGGAAGTGAGTAATTAACTCTCCTGCCCACAATAAGACGTGTCTAGCTATTTTTAAATCAAAATTTAATAAAAAAAAAGCATGCATTCATAGCGAGTTCAATCACGTTTCAATGAAGATAGGGAAGCCATAATTAGTCATCTTTGCGTCCGACTTCGACGGATTTCCGATTAATCCAAAGACTCGGATAAGCGTCATCTTAGGGAAGGCGGTTAAAGTAGACGATAAAAAGACCATACTGAAATAGAATTTTTCGGAGAATTGAGTACGTTAAGGATATGTGGAATTATGCGATTGATTACGTCTGTGTGCCATTGTTGGTGAAGGGCGCTATACTGAAATGATAGCAGGCGAGTATAAGCGGCATTATCCGGGTCTAGTAATATCTTTGTTTGCAAATGCAGACGACCCACTGCAGAAGATAACTAGAGAATATTCAGGGAACTTAAGCTTGGTTTGTCGACACTTAGCGACAACAAGCAACTTTGAGAGGCACTCAGACATATCATTAACCCAGTGGCGAGGAAGTGCAGCTCACAGTTGGCACCATCTACTGCATATAACTTAGCGGAGGTCATTGTGGTAGTCGGCCACACTCAGCGACTTCTGGCGACGGTTGGCGATAGGGGCTCCCCTGAGACGAGAGCAACCTTGAACAAGGTCTGCAGAGGATTCAACGAGAGCAAACAAGATCCTTTTTTTTTGCTGCAGTTGGTGTCAGACCCTCATAGGTGGCAATTTAAGAAAAATCGCTGTACCTGATATAGCTTTTTCCGGAAAACCGCTACGAAAAGTAGTTTTAGACTGAACTAAGGGCAGGCAATGCCGATCCTGTACACCTCAATTCGTAGCCAATTTTCATTTTTGCTGCTTGCGTACGCATTTTTCGTAATTGTTTTTTTATGGTATAGGTACGTTCTCCAATTTCATTCTTGTTTGTTTTGGCCACATTCCCGGAACGTTTCAGATTTACGAGTGGCGGAAATCATTGAAAAGTGGGCGGATCGGATCAGACGTTTGGCTTTTTTTGTTTGTGCAACTAATATCCTTTTTGCGTTTTTGTTTTTGGCTCGCAACTTTTTCGTCAGTTTTTCCTCAGCATAAACATTGTTCTTTTTTTGCTAAATCCTGCCTCTGTTGCTGAATTGTTTTGCTCTTTTCGTAAACCACAGTATTGGACCGGTCTGAAATAAATGAATTTTTGCGATGTGGGTGCTTGGAAAGAGATACCGCAGAAGTTAGACCCCTGTCGAGTCGGCCAAAGGCCGTACTGAGCCGTCCTCTCCCGTCCCCAATGACCCTGCACCGTCCTGTGCCTCCCCCAGTGTGTCGGCTGGAAGCCACTCAATACGACCACAATGGGAGGGGGGGTTCACCCCAGCAAGCACGTATCGATAGGGACGGCCGTATCGGGATCAGGACGGACCAGGGGGCTCAGTCCGGCCACATGAGTGGACATTTTAAATTCGGCTGCATGATGTAGATGCTTATCGAGCGGGCTGGCTATAACCGATCGACAATGACGGGGCCCTCAAAGGCCAACAACGGATAATCCGAAGCGAATTAAAATCGAAAAGAAGCACAAAATAAAAAGCCAGCTACTTCTCAATGATCCTTGAAAAATTCCATGATTTTCTACCAGCCGGCCATAACATATTTTAATCACAGCTGGTCGGAAATCATCCTTAAAGATGAAAGAAGCGAAAGAAAATTGAGATGATCTGCTGACGTGGGTAGAAATCCTGCGTCGCGTTCTTCCGGCGTGCGTCCGTCAACTGCTAAAGCTAAAAATGGCTTTGAAATGTAGTCTAACTACTGAATCCTAGGATCGACACGGGTCTTCAATTTTTGATTAACAACGGAAAATTTTGTTGTCAGGATATTTCGCACCAGGCCAATTTTCCCGGTGAAACTCTCCAATCTTCCCATTTTTTTTCATCCTAAAATGTGTTAAGTAGTGTGAAATCACCTCTCGAACTATTATTGCTTTCTCAAGTGGGCAGCACTTCCTACTGCGCAACAGGTTTATTGAAGTGCCACTTATGAGTCAGAGAAGTTCCGTTGTCCAATTACTGCAACTTCCTTCTGACTCATCAGGTTCGTTCGACGCTTTCAAGAGAAACTTTCCTATCTGATAATGCTAAGAAAATATCAAAGAATTCAAAACATTTTCCGCGAATAATATTCCGGCAGACTGGAATTTTTTCTCTTCTTACAATCCCCTTAGACAAAGTGCACTATCATTAGAGTCCACATCAACTTTCTGCCTTATCTATTTTTTCTGGGAATTTCCCTTGCCCTTTCGGTACATCTCGCTGTTAGATCAATATCGTACCAGTTTCTCGTGTGAAACAGAGCCGCAACAACAGGAAATCAAACATGTATGAAACCAAAACAAGGAGAACGCTCAAAGAATTCATTGACACCAAAAACCAATTAATTTATTCTTTCATATCTCCTTAAACAAAAGAACCACTTCTCTGTCTGTAACTCAGTTCCACATAAACCGTGTTTTCAGCTCACCTAGTCGAAACATGCCTAGACTTCTCAAAAGGTCTTCTTCTCATTTCTGGGCACGTTGTCAATACATCATTTTATTTTCAACCGACACTTTCACATCACTTCTCCTTCTTCATCTAGAAATAGAAGGTTCAGATGTGGTTGCGTGATAAACTGGTTCAAACGTTTCCTTGTGTTGGAGAAACAATTTGTGGTCAGATTCAGAAAACTGCTTCCATGTAACTTAGAGAGAGTTGTGAATACTGAAAAACGAATAATTTTCTCTTTACGAATGAGGCTTGCGATCTGAAGTTTTCCGCAAAAATGTCACTGTCCGGCCCTTATCTCTGACCCAGAACGTTTCTTCCTCGTTCAGCCGTATAATACCCTCACGTGTTTGTGTTTACACATGATTTTATTCAAATATTTTCCACGTTCCCACGCTGAAACTTCCCTGACAGTTTCAGCCGGTGAGACTGATGAGCGGTCAATTTCATTGGTTGCTTGGGTGTGTCTCCGCAGAGCGGCGGCCAGACGTCCGGATCATTCATTTACGAATGAAAACATTCTAAAGAGAGATGATTCGATACAAAGTTCTTTTTAAACTATGTCTACCACTGAGGAAACACGAAGGGCACATATTCAAAAATATTTCCGACAGGTCTACACTTTCATATGTTCTGTGTTTGTGCGTTAAGGAAAGCGCTAACTGTAAGATGCCTTTGATTTTCTCCACTTCAAACACCAACAATTCAAACCCTGATCCAAAAATCGATGTCCAGCATTGTGGTTTTTCCGTCCCAAAAACAAGTTCTCCATAGAGAGATTGGTGAATGAGTATGTAGGCGACCGTCTCTTATCACACTCTGCGTTTTCGCCTTTGAACAATGGAGTTTTCCGAAAATAGCACGCAGGAAGCGGCCCTTTTGAATCATAGGTCTCCATGTGATACCTTCGGAACATGGTGCTAAACATGATTAGTCATGGTACATGATTC
Organism: Aplectana chamaeleonis; assembly: GCA_029168955.1. Taxonomy (NCBI): domain Eukaryota; kingdom Metazoa; phylum Nematoda; class Chromadorea; order Rhabditida; family Cosmocercidae; genus Aplectana; species Aplectana chamaeleonis. The sequence continues at coordinate 105,376 of JAPDOI010000971.1, read as the reverse complement.
ACAACCTATAGGCAAAGGACGACAATTCTTCTCGACACGAGAGCGATCAGCGGACCAAGATGAAATTGGGAGTTGCTCACGGCATGTATGGGGCCGCTAATGGCTGGCATAGAGTTGCTTACGGCAGGGATGCAGTTGCTCACCGCAAAGATCGAACTGTCATTGCGGGACGGAATTGCTGTTTGCAGAAATGGTGTTACTCACGGCAGAGATGCAGCTATTCACGGTAGTGGTGGTGGTGCTCACGGCAGGAGTGGAGTTGCTGACGGCAGCGATGGAGTTTCTCATAGCAGGCATGGGGTCTTTAACTTTGCGGACGGAGTTGCTCACGGCAGAGATCAAATTGTCCGTGGCGGGGATGGAATTACTATTGGCTGAAATGATGTTGCTCACGGCGGAGACGGGTTTCCTTAATGGAGCTGAATGGGGTCATTCACAGCAATGATGGTTTTGCTCACACCTAAGACGGAGTTCCCCCCGGCAGAGATGGAGTTGCTTATTGCAGAAATGTTGTTGCTCACGGCAGATATGCAGCAATCCACGGTGTGGGTAGTACTGCTCCCGGCAGGAATAGGAGTTCCTCACGGCTGAAGGGACTCATTCACAGCAAGGATGGAATTGCTCACGGCACAGGAGTTGCTCACAGCTAAAACAGGGTTCTCCACGGCAGCGATGGAGTTCCTCACTGCAGAGACGAAGTTGCTCACGGCGGGTTAAATTCTCACAGCAAGGATAGTTATGCTCACGGCAGGTATTGGGTTGCTAACAGCAAAGATGGAGTCGCTCACGGAAAGGATGGAGTTGCTCAAGACGGGGATGCAACTGTTCACGGCTCGCCTGAAGTTTCTATGGGTACGGAGCTGGTCAGGGCATGGTTTACATCGCCCATAATGGGTTGTTATGACTCTCGGCAAAGATGGTGTTCCTCACGTCAGAGATGCAGTAATTCAGAGAATGGCGGGGATAGAATTACTATTGGCTGAAATAATGTTGCTCACGGCAGAGATGCAGCCATCCACGGTATGGGTGGTACTGCTCACTGCAGGAATGGAGTTCCTCACGGCTGAATGGAGTCATTCACAACAAAGATGGAGTTGATCACGGCACAGGGGTTGCTCACAGCTACGATGGGGTTCCTAACGCCAGCGAAGGAGTTGCTCACTGCAGAGACGGGGTTGCTCAAGGCGGGTAAATTCTCGACTGCTGATATAAAGGTACTCATGGCAGGGATGAATTCTGCATAGCAAAAGATGTTGCTTACTGCAGATATGGAGTTGCTAGCGTAATGACGGTGTTGCTCACGGCGGAAATGGAAATGGCATGAAGTTGCTAAAGGCAGAGATCGAATCGCCTGGTGTTGCTCACGGCGGAGATTGTATTGCTCACGGCAGGGATGGAGTTGCTCAAGGCAGACGGGTAAATGATGATGGTAGGGATGAAGTGGTCTACGGCAGGTACAGGGTTGCTCACAACAGTTATATGCAGAGTTGCTCGAAGCAGAAATGGTGGAACCGGCAGGAACGGGATCGCTCATGGCAGAGATGGAGGTGTTCATGACGACCAGGAGCTGCTGACGTCACTGAAGCATTTGTTCGGGGCAGATATACTTCTTCACAGAGACCTACCAAAAGCCTAACTTACGTTTATGGCTCTTGCTGGACCGTCAGACCGCCATTATTATGTACCAAAAAAATCGACCGTTGCCGGCTGTGGCGGCGCAGCTCAATACGTGCCTATCAGAAACACGGACAATGCAGGTTGAAAATACACCCGGTGTGGCCGACGCGGTCAGTTTACTCCATTCTACATCATATGTATATAAGCATGGCCAGCCACGTAGCGAATTTTAATCTCTGCTTATTCATATACTTCATGTTTTTCGGTCGGGTTGGCTGCAGCTGATCGGCTAGCTACAGCCGGGACCACACATACAGGAGAAAGACCAACGCTAGGAAACAATACAGATGTGTCGAAGACTTCATTCGAAATAAATGAGAACCACGCAATACTAGAATCGCAAAGAGGCTAGAGAAAAGCCTCAATTAGACCTAATGTCAAGTGGCCGGACAGGCAAGAAGAAACGACGGTAGTTCGATAAATCCTTTGACGATCTATCTCAGATAGAGACATCGCACTTCCCGCGGTACCACTAGCCGACGTCCCGTAACCCCTCCCGCGGAAGGCCAATAGATCGGTCGCGGGCAGTCGGCAGCGCTGTTTCGTTGACTGCCCGTATACGGTGAACACGCACTTTGCGGCCCTTCTGCCACCGCCTTACGGCTAGTCTGATGACGGACAGAAGACAATCCTAAAACAGTTTGCGGCACATTTAAAAATCACCCTTTAAGTAAAAATCTCTCCTAACCAAATTCGAAAAATCCGCTCCTGGGGACTTCATCTTGAACTGCATTTGACAAGTAAGGAGTGAGCTTCTACGGGGAAGCTTCCTACACTCACTGCTTCTTACAGCCTTCCCGTTCGCAGATGCCATTAACGGACAGTGGTTCACCTGCCCAAGGCCAGCGTCGCACACAGCGCGGGTTTTGGAAAGAGTCTCAACACAGCGTTCTCTGCTCGTCAATTGTTCATTGGCTCCACTCTAGTGGGTGGTGCAATGATGATATCAGAGTGGGAATCGATGAGTGAGGCCCCGTCCATACGTGGCGAGAGCGTGGGATTACGCAAAATCGATGATCATCGTGGGCACACGATTCGCTAGCCGCTCCTTCTCGCGCGCCCTCGCCCGCTCGCTCTCGCACGCTTACGCCGGCACCACGAAGCAAGCAGCAAGTTTCAAGCTCACTGCTCCGTCACTAAAGCAGGTGGCACTAAATCTGTAGCAAAACTACTGCCCTTGTTTTCCATAATCCCACCACGGAAGTAGAAAACCGTGGGAAATCATCAGCCGTTGCGCCGACTCGGGCGATTGATCACCCGATCAAACGTTTCCAATCGAATCAACACGAGGTCGGGGGTGTTTGCCTGCATTCATTTGCGGGCAGCGTTGAGGAGCGTCGAGAGGCGCACAACAGGGGGAGTGCCCGCTCTCGCGACGTATGGACGCTGCCTGAGTGTTCGATGACCCCCAGCAATAGCCGACTGCCCGCCGACACTCCGCGGAAAGACGGTAAAGCCTCTCTGTCAGCGGGAAGTGGGGCGCTGTGCCACGCCCACAAAATTGGGGCCGCGCGAAGTCGACTAGCCCGACATGGCCGGCGGGAAGTGGGCTGTTTTTATCTGAGTATGCCAATGGAGTACGCTTGATGACGATCTCTACTACGTTCTACAATGATCAATGACTGGTGCTAGAGCACTTCAGATAGGATACTCGCTGATACACCATAAATGCTGCACAATACTTGAGCTCAAACACAGCATATGAGAAATAACGATTTTCTTCATCTCGAAAGGTACCAGCTCCCTCATCAATACAACGCTTCTAGAACGGCTCGAAGTCTTTGTGAACGTAGTTACGACCACACAGTGATACCCCCTGATACTAAGTGGAAAAGGATTTATGGGATATTGAGATCCAGAACTCTATTGAGATTGAAAACCTGTTCAAAGTTATGTGGCCATCAGTTTCTTTCTGAATCGCGCCTACTTAAGTGAGCCAGACACACGTACGACTTCTGTAAAGCTAACATACTATTTCTGTACTAGACATTTTCCTTAGGTTCCGCTTCGAATTTCATCCTAGGTGAACCCGACTTGCTCCCTTTTGGAGTGATGTTTGTTGCTAAACTGAGGAATTTGCCTAATGGTTGGACGAATACGTGCGCAAATACAGCATTGGTGATCGATTCGATCGTAAACTAATGACCGCAATCGGCTGTCGCCGGGTTTGATTTTCGATGCCAAACAAGATCGAAATTTGTCTGGGCAGCAGTGAACAAGGACTCAACACTATCAAGTTTTTTTTTCATTCAAAAGGGCTGGCCACTCTTCCTTCCTTTATCTATTACCCCCCTTCCCGAAAAACCTCTATGCCTATGCTCAGCTTGTATATTCCTGATATATTTATACATTGGTGCTACAGACGTTGTCGGCAGGAAAAAAACTCAAATGGCATAGACTCCGCAATGATTCACAGACGAACCCTGCTCACAATGCTCACCTAATACCTTCTCCCATAAAACAAGCTTCCTCAGTTCACCTTTTTCCTTTGGTCTGTTGATCGATATGTTTGTCAGACAATGCAACCTTTTTGTATCCTATTTCCCCGCTGCTTGCAGAGAGATCATCCATTTTGTTATGCAGAGCGAGAAGCAGCAACGAAGCTCAATTCGGCCCCGAAGCGCAATTCATTTGGGCGAGTCCTGATGCGCTTGCATCAGAGGTAGACATCTGCCAGGGACCGTGACTAGAAACCATGGCAATGTAAAGATCTTTACTATTCGCTCGCTTGCTGAGAAAATAAACTATAGCAGAGTAATACAAAATATTACCTTAACGCTGATTCAACTGAATGGGGCTGTATCACCTACAATTCGCCGGCTATACGCAGCGCTAAGGCATGCACTGAAGGAAAACGTTAACCATGGCCCAAACAAATTTTAATAGAGGGTAACTAATAAGAATACTTCGCGCAGAACAAAAAAGGGACTGCGTATTCACAGCATCCAAATAATCGATGACGACAATGCAATATTAGGGTTAAAATGTAAGCAAAACGAAATCACAAGAGCACAGTTGTTAGAAACAGTAGGCTTTTTTACCCGGATCCGACACCAGACGTCAGTGCCCGGGAATCCGGCCGACAGACTCGCTACCGATGACATAACAGACTGCACTAATTACCCCTGTAAGCTGTATACTGTAATAAGGGCAATATAACGATAATACCACATAATGCATATTTGACACCTGTTGCCACCAACTTGAACATCCCTGGACTAATCACTGTATTATTCCTACTGTATTACTGTGCTTATCTGGGTCAAATTCCGGTCCGCAATCGCGTCTCGACACGCTTTGCGGCCGCGCGCTCTCGAGACGGAAGAGTTTCCAGCGCCGCAGCTGCCGATCTGTTGACTCTAGGTGGGTTTTAGAAATTGGAAACTAAACAAAATTGAAGAAAACTTCAAAAAAAAGCCAAATCGAGTCGGCTTTGGAGCTGGAAATTCGACTGACTAGTATATAGAGCTGCAGATAAGCCTAGTATATGTAGCTGCAGGGGCGAAGACTGACGACTCAGGCCACGCCGCCCGAACCAATCCGACGGCGTCTCTACCGTGCTTGAGGCATTCGTTGCGGAACCGACCGCTCCCAGGCCTCCATTAAGGAGCGATAGCACTCCACTTTGGTGACAACAGTGGTGTTTGGGCTGCCAATAAAAACATTCATATGTGCTGCTGGTAGAAAAAATGATTTACTTCATCCTTTAACATCCTGAAGCAGGGGAATTTCCTACAGCGACGGCCATTGATTAACCAGAAGAACGTTACAGACGTAAGAAAAAAAAATGCAGGAGAGCAAGTCCTCTCAGAGCAGAAAGGACATCAACCTGAAAAGAAAAGTACACAAACCTTTATTACGTCAAAACAGCCGGCGCCCAGCATGCACATCAAGAATAAAGTTAGCTCCGCAGTTTGCGTCCTCGAGAAAAAAAAGCATACAAATCTCACTCGCGGATGGCGCGGGCGGTTCAAATCTCACCGGCAGCTGACGCTAAGGTAAGCTGATCAGCCGCGCTCTTCTCTCAGCATGGATCAATTGGCGGGCCTGCGCACGCGACCGCCCTGGCCAGCCGGGTGAGATTTAATTTTTTTGAGGAGGTAAGCCACGGACGTAACTGTAAGTCGACCCGCGAGTTATTTATTCAACAGCGTCCTATTCTACGCCATGACCGTAGTCGCCGACCTCACACTCCATCCCACGCCCGATCTGCTGTTCACTCGTTCGCTTTACTATTTTATAGTTTCTCACCAGGTCTGGTCAGTTGTTCACTTACCGTTGCCTTACTTACTGTGTTTATTAGACTTCCCCAACCCTGCGTCCTTTTCCATCCTTGTGGTGAACGACTAAAATGCTTCTACAGATTGATTTTTAAATATGGAGACAAAACTTTTTAACCTTGCTGCGTCTACATATGCGCGTCCTTGACCACTTTGTATAGTCCGATCTTTTGATCGGACCTCTCTCGGAATGTACCGAATTTCGGAGCGCAAAGGCGTCTTCGAATCAAAAAGTGAGTAGGAGGCTAAGAAGCCCTACTTTTCACGATAGTTTTCGTCGCATAATCGGCTTCGTTAATCGTTCCCCTTTTTGCATTGGACGTGGATAACTGTCTCATTAGGGTCATTTCGACTCAGACATTCGCCGGGTCCGACCCCAACTCGAACGGGGTCCACTCCCAGATTTCTGTCGGGTCGGAATTTTTGGCATTGTTCCTCCACGGGCAAAAACGGAAAGGGGTTCGATCCGACAGAAATCTGCGGTCGGATCCGTTGAGTTTCTGAGGAAGCAGAGGTTGTCGGCTGAGAATGTATTTTCGCTGGAGTTCTTGGACCCTCTGATAAAAGAGCGCGAGAGCGAATCGCCGTAATCCAAATGTGGGCCCTGTCAGCGTTTAGCCTTGCTCCATCCATGCCACTTCTCTCGCTTCCTTGACGCCATGTTCTCTCGCTTCCTTGACTCCATGCATTCGCCAAACTCGAAACACATAGGTAGTATAAAAAACAAACTTCCAATAGTTCGGCCCCGTACGAGTGCAGAGTGTAGTTTAGAGACAGCGACTGAGCGAACGGAGCAGCATTGACACGTCATGAGTGATAGTAACCCCATTTTTAAACAGAGGATAAGTGGCCCTACAAATTTCCTTCCTGAACTCATTTACCAGCTATCGACCTGAGCACACTCTACCAGCTAATCTCAAGAATCGATAGAATCGGTCGATTATTGAAACTCAACGCGAAGTACAGACTCTGTGGAAATTGAACCACAGTTAACCACGACGTTTGCCACCTGGAAGTTTTGAGAGAATTTACTTGAAGGCCCAGGGATTTCAGCGATGATACGTTTTCAGGAAGACTAGCAATTATTTCAAATTATTCTACGCTTATTAATTTAGTACACTTTGAAGGTAGGTTCACTGAAAAGAAGGGACCATAAAAGGCGAATAGGCACGCGCATATACTCACGGTATGAGATTTTAAACATTGCCGCCCAATTCAGAAAGCAGCGTGTATATTGTATTTCTAATACCTTGGTCGAAGGATTTCAATGACTATAAAGTGTATCTCAAGTCTCACATACAGGTGTAACATTTCCATACATTTGGTATTACTTGCATGACTTATTTGCGATTAGTTTTTTGAAACTCCCCCTATATCCTATATTACCAAAATGCATGAGAAACCTTTGTTTTGAGCGACCCCATCTTTGAGCCTGAAACTATGTTCATCATTAAGCTAACAGCCCGTAAGCCCCGCAGGCCTTATTGAGAAACCCCTCATAAGGGATAGTTATCCATGTTTACCACTTCCAATTGACTAGCTATTTTTAGCCGCACACAAGCGAACACAATTCTCATTCTATTCAACAATGTAATATGTGTAATGATAGTAGAACTGTAGTAAGCATCCCTTAAGGAGACAGTTGCCCTTCAATGCCAGCAGCCTCTATACTCAGGCGGACACAACGGGTACAACGTGGGTGCCCTTATCGCGCACACACACACACACGTCCCTTCTTAACGGAAGTGTTCTTTTCTTCTTTTCTTCTTTCTACCCCGGTCTGCATGCAGATGTGTTCGGCCAATTGGGGTTGCGCGTTCTTTGTGTGATCATTTATTTAGTGTAATGTACAACCAAGGCTGGAGCTGTGTGGGTCAGAGGTCATTCTTTGTTCCCCGAGTTCATTGGGTGCATATGACTTTCTCTTTGTATTCCAACTATCGAAACAAAATTGCCAGAAGAAATTGACAAGCATGTAATGCTTGCCTGCCCTGTTTCTATAATGTTTCCTTAACCCGCTGGGCTGTTTACTACGCACCTGAACGAGTGTAACGGAACCTAATAGGTGAACCCTGAAACGAACAGCACGTGTTAACTAGTGTGACACTTCAACTTGGTGTTCTTCTCAGTTAGGATTGCCCCTTCCGTCCACTGATTGATTGCTGTCGCGGAAAAGTGCAGGCAAACATGAAGGAGTTCAGCACGGTAGCAACGCCAAATTAAAACTGACCATAAGACCAAGGACAAAATAGAACCTTCAGGTGTCAACACACGAATTTCAACGAGTACGGAAACAATGACCTTCACAGACTCCGATTTCTACGAGTCTCCTTAGAAAACAACAAGTATTCTTGGGAGAGGCTGTGTCGAAACCACGTTTTCTTTATCGGGCTACAATGATGAAGCTTTATTCTAGGAGATGGAATACCGGTGAGCGTGCGAAAGTTAAAAGCACTGTTCAAGATAAACTTCGTTCCTGAGATCTCAATGAAAAACAGTTGCGGTAGCCCTCAGCAGCACAACAGCTATGAAAAAAATCACTGCTATCACAAATCACTCTATCACTGCCTTGCTTTGAGCTGCGATCACCAGCAGTAGTTTTTATTCAAGTAGGCAATGGATTGAACAGAATTTCGCCTGACAAAGATTTCTGGGTGTCGTCGACAACTGATTCTCAAATTTTATGTCTCTTTCAAAGAAAGACCATTGCCAATGACCGCAGGTCAAAGCGTGGCAGTGATAGAGACGTGTCGGTGTTGAGGACAACAACTGGACCCAAGGAGGCCGGCCTTGCCCACTGAGGTCATCTTCATAACCGTTTTTTTCCTCAGGGAAGACTTTCAAATCTGTTTTTTCAAATTTGTTCTGCTTTTGAGGTCTACCACCATTGTTTTCGAAGGAAATTCAAGGACGAAGGTTATCGTGAACATTGCCTTTGAGCATACTCAGGTGCTGGATTTCCCTTGGGCCCCTTCTTCCCCACTGTTCCCAACACTTCCCAGTATTTTTTGGGAGAGTGGTTTGTACCCTCTGTTCCCAACTGCACTGAGCACTTGGAACTGAGTTGTGTAGGGAGCGCCGGAGCGATATGAAACTTGCCAATATGGTATAGTTACGCTCTGGATGAGAAGACCGAATATCGAATAGTTTCGAATGACCCCTCTTTGGAGTCCGAATATCGAACAGTGTTCGATTAACCTTTGTCTAGTCCGAATACCGAATAGGTCCGAATAATCTCGAATTGGCAACCTAAGATTCAGCCCAGGAGAGCCGACACGGTAATCATGAGAAAAAAGTCAGCGAAACACATCGAATCAAAATCTTACACAGATATGGGGAAAGCCTCGATATTGTAAATTGTTAACATCGAGGAAAGCGTTTATTCTTCCTTTACAATATAAAAGCAATATACCGGCCAGAGGAGCGTTTACGCACTTACAAATAGTGAACTGAGCGCAATCAGCCGCACTGCCAATCTCCGCGCGCAATTGGAGCATGAGTGCCATAAAGCTTGGTGCATACTTCCCGCGACGCGCGACAGCGACAGTGCATATCAGCAATATCGACTTTCAGTCGATCTATATGACAAGCACTATGTCGCGTCGCCCGACGCGCGAATTGTGCACTAGGCCTAACAAATGACCAATCTCTAACCTCTCCTAAGAGCAATTAAAAAGTTACGGAAATAACAGAAAAAAGGTTAAATAGAAGAAACTTACTGCAGTCGAGGCAGACGCCGAAGAATTTTGAATTATGCTGCACCCAACGAGGTTCAAAGTGATTTCGAAATCTGCAGAACGAGATGAAGCCCGCCAAATGATTTCGAAATCCGCAAAACAATCTGAAACATGCCAAATCTCCGAAATCTGTTGATTTGGTCAAGGTAACCAAACCGAACACACTGTCAGCAACCGCACGCCATAAGTACCGACGACGGGGCAGCTGTAATAGATTCAAATGACCCATTTTTTTAGGTCCGATTATCAAATAATAATCAAATGGCGCCATTTTTCGAGAGCCGGATATAAAATAGAATTCCAATAATGCAATTTTAGAAAGTTCGAATTCGAATAGCAGTTTGAATCGCAATAATTCTTCGAATTCGATTCGGAACTGTTTGAAAGGCATGATCATAGTCGTCAAGATTCGCCAGTTCAATCTTGACGGGTTTCATATCACTACGGCGCCTTTCGGAAACATCAGAAGACAAGCAGTTCGGCCGCACTCCCCTAAGGCAAGCCAGCCCCAGGCGCTCATCACAGTTAGGAACAAAGGGTGCACAAAATACTCATGCAGGCGTGTAATACCTAGAAACTTTCTCAGAAAGGATCACTGTTGCATCCAACCCTGCAGAAGCCAGTTTTACTGCTTTCTCTGAAAACGCCAACGCAGTGGATTCCACATGTTACTCACCCTCGCCTACAAAGAAAGTCTGATAAAGTACAACACTCTGCGTAGTTTATACGTGCTACAAGCGAATACACAATTCTGACGCATGGGCTAATATGTGTGCGCTTTTGTAGTCGGCTCAAAAATGTGCATAGTTTGTGGGAAACTTCTCACGAACTTGTCGCTTACGTACATGTTTCTCAAAGTCGCCCGCATTTGATCAGAAAAAATGTGCACATTCTGTACATTCAATTTAGGGTAGTAGCGAGGGTTGCAGGACAGTTGGTATGCTGGTCTTCAAGGGCATGACGAGCATGACAGTGCTCTAGACAGAGCGGGGAGCATCCTAACAATATAGCTGACACATTCCACATGTTTGAAAAAAAGAATAACAAAACGAGCAGCACCTGAAGCAAAAAAAGGTCACATCAACCCCGTCGATATCGATCGCCGTTAAAGGCATGTTGAACGATGAAACCCATATTTGGGTTCTTAGCGTTTCCATGTTATTATATCCCTATAGTGACTAGAGGTTGCAGAAAGCCCCTTCAGAGACGTCAACTTTTTCAACAAGACACAAAAAAATTCATTATGAGAAACTTCAAAATATATTTTAACTTCGCGCTGACGTCAACTTGGGATAGTTGCGCGGGGAACGCAAGGAGTACTTCTACGGTTCGTTACTGGCGCAGCGTTGGAGACAATTCACCGAGGATGCCACCCAACTACGACTTCAACGAAAAAATGGGTTACCAGCCTGCTGCGTCCATTGTTGCCAGCTGCCTTCGGTCGATGCTGAATGTGAAATCGACTGGCGTGCGCGTTGCGCGCTACGATGCGCCAAGGCACACTCGCCATCAGCGACCACGGGGTTTTGTTCCTTGGAACAACGGATCAACCCCGAGCCTTGCCTCCCAAACCCGGGAAGTCATTCGCGGTGAGCGAATCTTCATTCAGAGGCGATTTGAAACTCCAAACTTTCTGAGTGGCATTGTCATGACCCACTTATCACGCAAAAGCTGGAATTCGGTTTCCATAGTGTACGATGCCTTTGAGTAAGGCGTGACGCATTAAGATCACGATACGCAATAGCATACCACCCCACACCTACGCCAAAAGTCTCACGAAGTTAATGTGCACGTGCATATGAGGTCAATCAGTGTATTGCCGCCATTCTTTCCCTGCCGAATGCTTCCATGCATATCACACTCCACCCTGTGAAATCTGAGGAAATCAAATTTGTTCGACAGCAAAGTCAGATCAAGAAGCCCAGATCAGCTCTCGATAATTTTTTTTAACATTCCATCAATTTCCCCTGCATTTCATCTTCTTGTTCTGAGAGACGCAACTAATAACAGCAGATGTTTTTGTTCCCTGCGATTCCCACCTCTGCAAAACTGCAGGCTGACGGATGATAATGAATTCCACACCTGCATAAAGACACCTTGTGGGAATAACTTTCCATTATTACACTGAATATCACACAGATGTTCATTTTTCTTAAACTTGAACTTCGAACAGACTTCGAGAACTCTTCACCAGTGGACTATCGCTGAAAACACTCTTCGGCTAGGTCATCGTCAGAGAATTTCGCCATTAACATTTTTTTCGGTTAAAGCTAGTACGACCAGAGCATAGAGCGTTGTCCCTTAGTATCTGTGCTGACAGCGTAACTATGTACTACTAGTATATGCGATTACTATATGAGCAAATATTTACGGGTTCAGGGTGCAGCGCAATGTTTGCACGAAGCGAAACCTACTGATAACACTTTAGATGAACAAACTGCTAACTTCTAGCTAAGTAGTTGCGAATGCTTCTTAGCAAGGAGTCAGGCCGCATTTTTTTTGGAGTAGTATGAGCCATAAATATTGTTCCTAACATCGGCATGGATCGTGAAGGGACTTCGCGTTCACTGTTGAAGGTTGGCACAAACTCGGTTCGCCTATGTTATAGCATATGGAACCGAGTTTGCGCCAACCTTCAACAATGAACGTGAAGTCTCTTCACGAGCCTTGCCTACGTTAGGTTCAAATTTGGTTTTCTTCGTGCTGCGTTTTGATGTGGGCCCGGATGACCATATCAGACAGCGTGGTTATGTAATTAACGCCGAAAGAACACATTATAACACACTCGTTGCGGGACCGACACCTTGCATGCTTCCCTCGAAAACGAAATACTGTGCTTCTCTGGGTCAAATTCCGGTCCGCAATTGTGTCTCGACACGCTTTGCGGCCGCGCGCTTTCGAGTCGGAAGAATTTCCAGCGCCGATCTGTTGACTCTAGGTGGGTTTGAGAAACTGGAAACTAAACAAAATTGGCATAAACCGTATAAAAATGCCATATCGAGTCGGCTTTGGCGGTGGAAACTCGACTGACTCGAGCGCGTGCGGCCGCAAAGCGTGTCGAGACGCAATTGCGGACCGGAATTTGGCCCAGAGAAGCACAGTATAGCGCTTCAGAAACAATTGTATTTAGAATTATGCACAACGGGGTATATTGCAGGATGTATAGCCACTGAATCTGGATGTGAAAAAGTTTTCAAGAACCCATTTGCGACCCGCACATTACCCTTTTGTATACCTACACATGATTTCTGTTTCCAAAAACTTCCTGATTAGGCCGTCACCACCCATGTGACAACCCGTCGAATCCGGAGCGTTGTAATCGGTCTAAGCTGCTCGCAACCCGTGTGATACTGAATTTATAAGCTGGGAAAATGAGCCAGTTTCCATGCAAAAACATATGCAGATTCGCGAAACTACCTGAGTTGTAAATATCGTCACGTAAATAAAAAACGTCACCTACTGTTGGTAATTCTGAGTAGCTATGTGTCTCACCTGCAGATGAAATCATGTATGACGAGGCTTCCAACGGCATTTATTTTAGGGTTGTTCGAGTATTTTTGAAAAGCCGGTTTCTTCAACATTGCGATACATGTTTAGGTATAAAAGGATTTGCGCCTCCGTAGAAGTTTAACGGCAGTTATTCTGGTTCACATCTTTTTGACTACTTCTGCTCCCGTTCTACGGCGTCTGCTACTTTTTCGACAGATAATACCATAGCACTTAACTATGAACTGAGATAGCAAGCATGTATCTAAAGTATCTGTGCAATAATAGTTTAACTTGCAAACTGCAGCAATCATCAGTCTTCATTAGATGTGAGAGTCGGATTCTATGAGGAGCTCACTAAACTCTCCTTCATCGCATCATTTCCCGTAATACGATAAGTGCTCATTCTCGCAAGCTATGTAACACCTTGAAAGCATTCTGCGAAAATGTTGCACTCCTCTTTCTTCAAATCCAATCAACATCACCGGCGAGGACTATTATATTAAGAATCAGCAGCGCACCTGCAATACGCCAAACCATGTAATGTGGCGTCATTATTGTAGGGCGCTGCAAAGCAAGTTGGTGGCAAAAAGGCCTTTCGCAAAATGTTGTCGGGTGGGTGGACGAGACGTGAATACTGCGGCGGTCGGTGCGGCCTTCGCAACACCACCGTTCAGCGGGCTTCGATGGCGAGCGAAGACCTATCGCCGCCCCATAGTCCATTCTCCACACTTCAATTTACGAAAACACCCCAACGTAACACGCGCGGAAGTGAGATGGCAATGACTATCGATCGAATTGTACCGCGCCGCTTAGCTCCATCGCGGCATGCTACAAGAATGACAAGGGCCATACGTACCGTTTTATTTGGTTAGCTACCAAAGTTAGGACCAAATCGCACCTGATAAATTTTTCGATCTCACCGTGTTGCAAATCCAGTGACATTCACCCTAATTCAGTGGACTGAAAGTTTGTGTGCGGCGTGCTCAATCGGATTCATGCAACACTCTCATAATTGTGAAAAGAGGTAAAAGTTGGTGGTGCGTAAAAACCTTGCGAGCACTGGTTTGAATACACACAACCTATTTCTGCACACCAGAAACGCATGGTTTTTGTCATTCAAGTAAAAAGCCGTGACGGTGCGTGGCGAAAAACTGCCACGCGAGAAAACGAATGGATGATGTCTATCGATTGATTGATTTCGAGCCCATTAGCTGAACACGGCTTGGTGGCGCAGTCCGCTCCTCCACGTTGGTGCCACTGGAAACTCCTCGATTTTGTCGAGGTAAGCTGAACGCGGACATTCGTGTTCCGGCGACAGGCCAAGGCATTTCGCCCGTGTGACAGGTCGGCCGATGGTTATCCTTGTCACGCCACATGCAATGGTGCTTAAAGTTTCTGTAAAAGCTACGGCGTCCGCGGTAACCGACGCTCACTCACGGAGCCCGGTGAGTGGTGAAAGTATGCTAGGGTCTTCGGTGCAAGGACGGCATCGGAGGGTAACCAGGCTAGTCCGTAAGTCCTTTGACGTTGCCAAGACTCGCGTTGCAACGCTGAATGTCGGCACGTTGTCAGGCCGCTCGAGCGAACTTGCTGTTGCTCTGGAGCGTAGACGTATTGATCTCTGTGCGGTGCAAGAGACGAGATGGTCGGGTAGTAAGTCCAAGGACATTGGCAGAGGCTTCAAGGTCCTGTATCATGGCAGCCCTAGGACCAAGAACGGCGTTGGCGTTGTCGTGTCTGAACGCTTCCGTGATGCGATTGCCGAAGTGCATCGTTTTGACGATCGTTTGATGAAGATAGTGATTGTCAGTGAGGATCAACGAGTCCATTTCTTCTCGGTGTATGCCCCGCAGACGGGTTGTTCTGAGCAAGTGAAAAATGATTTCTGGATGATGCTCGATGAGAAGACTGCCGAGGTGCCACCAGACGATATCGTTGTTGTTGCGGGTGACATGAACGGCCACGTCGGAGAAACGAGTCAAGGCTATAGTTGCCACAGAGGGTTCGGTTTCGGCCCAAGGAACACCGATGGCGAACGCATTCTCGACTATGCCGACTCACACGACTTAGTCATTGTGAACACGAAGTTTCGAAAGCGCCAGTCCCACCTTGTCACTTATTACAGTGGCAGCAGCATGACACAAATCGACTTTGTGCTTGTTCGGCGTCGCGACGAGAAGATGGTCACAGATGCGAAGGTCGTGCCGTACGAGACGGTCGCTACACAACATCGACCGCTGATCTGCACTATAGGCATTATGCCGCCGAGGCGTAAGATTGGTGAACGGTGCGGACCACCTCGAATAAAGTGGTGGCGTCTGAAGGAAAGAGAAGCTGCCGTCATTTCACGTGTTCAGCTACCGCCAGTTACGACTGTGTGCGAATCTTGGCAGAAGGCAGTCAAATCAATGATTGATTCGGCGCGGTCCGAACTTGGGGTAACGAAGCCCGGACGGCGGAAGATTGATAAGGAAACGTGGCTCTGGACAGATGACGTGCGAATGACGGTCCAAGAGAAGAAGAAAGTGTACCACACTTTCTTGGCTAATAAGACGGCTGCTAACTGGCAGAGATACCGTGATGCGAAGAAGTCTGCCAAAAGGGCCGTTGCAAAAGCCAAGGCGGCGCACTACGGAGATCTGTATGACAAGCTGGATACTCGTGACGGTGAACGTGTTGTGTACCGACTTGCGAAATCCCGTCAGCGTGGTACGGAAGACATCGAGAAGTTCCACGGTGTTAATGACGATCATGGTCAGCTGCTTATGGACCGTGGTAAGGTGATGAGGAGGTGGCGCGACTATTTCGAGAAAATCTCGACGGAAGAATTCCCCATCCTCCCATCCCTGAACACCCACCTACAAGCGGTCCTGTCCAGCCTATCACCACCGAAGAAGTGAAGATGGCGTTGGGACGTATGAGGCCGGGAAAGGTGACGGGGCCAGACGATTTGGCGGCAGAGATGTGGAAATCACGATGCTGGGATTCCACCGAATGGCTTGCACAGTTCTTCAACCGGGTCGTTGCAGAAAAGAAAGTGCCCAAGGACTGGCAACGAAGCACGACCATTCCGATTTGGAAGAAGAAAGGCAATCCAGCGGATTGTGTGAATTACCGTCCAATACGTTTACTGTCTCACACCATGAAAGTGTTTGAGCGCATTATCGATCGTCGAATTCGTGAAATCGTCGAGATCACAAGCAATCAGTGTGGCTTTGTTACCAACTGTGGCACTACGGACGCCATCCACGCTGCACGACTACTGGTTGAGAAACACCGCGAGAAACAGAAGCCGCTCCATCTTGCTTTTCTCGATTTAGAAAAGGCGTTTGACCGAGTTCCGCATGAAGTAATCTGGTTTGCATTACGGCGGCACGGTGTCCCAGAGGAGCTCATAGACTTGGTCAAGGTTCTCTACACTGATCCAAGAAGTCGGGTCCAAGCTGCTGCTGGAGCTTCGGCCGAATTTCACATCTCCGTTGGCGTACACCAAGGGTCTGCTTTGTCTCCCCTTCTATTTATCATCGTGATGGATACTATCACAAGAGACCTGCAGAGACCAGCGCCATGGACGCTTTTGTATGCGGATGATGTGATGCTCGCAGCTGAAGATAAATTGGATCTCGAGCGACAGGTGCAAAACTGGAGTGACCGATTGGCTCAATTCGGGCTTCGCCTCAACGTTAAGAAGACTGAGTACCTGACTACGGATAGAAGTGAGCCTGCCTCTATCAAGATTGATGGTATCGAGCTCCCTCGCGCTGACGTCTTCAAGTACCTTGGTTCGATGATTACATCTGACTGCAGTCTAGATAATGAGGTCAACACTAGGGTCAGCGCCGCGTGGTTGAAATGGCGGTCAGCGACAGGAGTGCTATGCGACAGGAAGATGCCCGATCGCCTAAAGTCGAAGATTTACCGAACTGTGGTCCGGCCTGTTGCGCTGTATGCAGCAGAGTGCTGGCCTGCTACCAAGGAAGCAGAGCGAAGGCTCGGTGTAATGGAGACGAAAATGCTACGTTGGACAGCGGGTGTCACCCGCTTGGACCACGTCACGAACGACGACATCAGGAAGCGTTTTGGTGTTGCTCCGATTGCCGAGAAGCTGCGTGAATCTCGATTGCGATGGTATGGGCACGTTCTTCGAGCTGGAAGTGATACCGTATGCAAGACTGGGCTTAACCTTGACGTGCCTGGAAAGAGACCCAAAGGACGGCCAAGGCAGCGGTGGCTTGACGTGCTGCACACCGATCTGAGAATAGCTGGCGTGCACCCTGATCAGGCTCATGACAGGGAAAAATGGCGCCAGCGCATAAGAAAAGCGGACCCCGCATTGGAGCGGGACAAACGCTGAGGAAGAAGAAGCTGAACACGGCTTCCTAATTTAATGAAACGGACGATAACCGCTTTCGGAAACGCTGCAGACAGTCTGAGTGAGGGTGGTAGTCTGAATGTTTTCCAGCCGCAAGAGAGACGAGGGGATGAGCGGCGGCCGTGATTGGAGAAACGGGGGGAAAGGGAGTGGAGCGGAGCGCGTGATTGGACGGAACACTAAGTTGACTCCGCCTGCCTTGTGGTTGCAGAACATATCCTCTGGGGCTGCATGCATGAACACTGGGAAAGAGATCAGGGAGCCGTTCCGCGTACGCGCGCAGCGGCAAGCCACGGGACGGCCCCAAAATGCATGGCGCACGATAGTGAATCGCGGACGTAAAGTCACTTTGGATTGCAAGCTCCACGCGCGTATTTTCGGTCATCCCAGTCGCATTCCCTTCCAACTATTGAGATGCACGGGATGACAAAACAATGCCAGAAAGCCACTGGGTGATAAAATCGCCGCTAGGCGTAGTTTGCTGTGGAAAGTGCATTTACGTCCGCGACACACCAATACACGCTAGGCTCTTCGGCGCAGTCCCTTGGCTCGACGCTGCGCGCGAGCGGCTCCCTGACGTTCTTCGCAACGTTCATGCATGCCGCCCCTGGTTCCGAAGCAAATTTACACTGTTCCCCCGCGTGCTTGTGCGGAGCGAGAGTAGAGACAGCGAGAAAGTGTGCGGAGAAGGAAACGCAGATACATGCGCCGACGCACGCGATGAACGGAAATAACTTCCACTCGGAAACAGAGGATAACCACCACCATCCTCTGAGTGAGGCTTATTCTTAACAGTGAAGGAACGAAGTTCTGTGTTAAGATTAGAGGAAAGTAGGCGGACGGATGGTAAGACCAGAAGATTAGCGGCCCGAGAAACTAAAAGGAAAAAACTGAGATGGATGCAAATTATGCATTATATAGGGCTGAACAAAGCATGCCGTAGAACCGCCCACATGGTGTGTGGGCGCAGATCATGCTCGCCAATGCACGGCTTGTGTCTAATATTTGTGTGATCTTTTTCTCATAACTTTCATTCTTTTCTTCTATCATTACATCGTCAATCACTGAATGGGAAGAAGCCAAAATACTGCTTGACGGGAAAACTTCCACGCGGAAAAACTACGAAAGCTATTGATCGAATGATTTTGCGCCCGATCGCTGAGCGCGGCTTCTTACTATACCTCGGCGACTCGAAAATTTTTTCGAATAATCGAGTTTTCGACTGAGTGGATTTTCGGAAATTTCGAATAACCGAGTTTTCGACTAAGTCGATTTTTGGAAATTTCGAATAACCGAGTTTTCGACTAAGTCGATTTTTGGAAATTTCAAATAACCGAGTAGTCGAATTGACTCGATTTTTCGAATAATCGAATGGTCAAGTTTTGGACTAACTCAATTTTTCCAATTTTCAACAATTAAGTTTCTGAAGCACCTTATCTCGACTATTTTGACCATACCACATTCTACTGCTTCGAGACATTGATTAAAAGTATATCTGACAATGAAAAAGGCCATCTTCACACAGTAAGGCGGCCGGAACCAGTATTCATGTATTAATGTCGATTAGCAATATCCATCGACCAAATTCCAGAAGCTTCAGAAAACCAAACAAATTTCAGTATAGGAGAGAAATACGAGATCATTTAATGGATGAATAATCAGAATTCGTCTTTGGAGACGATAACCATGGAAAAAGCCGGAGCTGAGTTTTGCAATAATAAGCTAGGGCGAATCGTAGTCTACTTCTAGATCATCCAAACTCATAGAGGAATCTCCGTCATCATATTCAGCCTCTTCGGCTATACTTCAGCCGTTTTCTTCGTCTTTTTAGCCTTCATGGCCTTTTTCTTCTTTTTGCCCGATTTCTTCGACGAAGAGTGCAGCCCCTCTTTCGTATCTGCGAAGCTGTGCTTCTGTTGCCACAAAACAAACTGTTTGTTTTCTGGATCTCCCATTTTTTTTCTAGGATGGAGGAGGATATACCCAAGCATTAAAACAAATTTGAAAACCAAAAGTTTCCGTTGCACTGCGACGTTCCGCTGGTCCCAAATGCATACAAGCCTCATGCATGCCTCTTTTCTCGAGCAAGGCCAAATCCAGGCTATCGCGACCGTCTTGTTATCTCTGATGAGTTTATCGGTATGCTCACACCTGAGGATTGAGGAACTTTGGCCTAAATCAATGCCGGCAATAAGTGAAAAAGGTGGTCGTGAGCCGTACGAGAAAATTCGAGAACTATGAGCAAATAACAACTGGCGGCTAATGAGGTGCATGGTCTGCAACTGTGATTGGAAACAGCTTAACTGACGGAGAATTACTTTGACTCGAAACAGTCGACTATCGAATTTATTCGACTGTTTGGGTCTATCGAATAATCGAGTCTTCGACTAAGTCGATTTTTCAAAATTTCGAATAATCGAGTTTTCAACTTAGTCGATTTCTTAAAAATTCGAATAATCGAATTTTCGACTAACTCGATTTTTAGGAATTTCGAATAATCGAGTTTTCGACTAATTCGATTTTTCAAGATTTCGAATAATCGAGTAGTCGAATGAGTCGATGTCAACTGTTTCAGTCGATACGAAGACTCGATGATTCGACTCGACATAAGTATCCTTCCTACCATATAGACACTATAGTATTTAAAAGCAGGAATAGAGTATGACCACGACAATCGTAGTTTCTAGTCCATTTTTGGGCAGAAGAAGAAGAAGGCGAGTTGGTTCATCTGCAACGCTGCTGCGGTGTAATACTGGTGTTTTTTAGGTCTGAAGAGGGCTGTACGAGCCGAAAGCTAACCGGAAAGGATGCTTCGAACTGTTGGATACTCCATTTTGGAGCTGTTAAAGATTTTTGGAACTTAAGTGAACTTTTCGCGGCCTGCTCATGTGTACTGTATTCACCGTGAACAAAAATGAGGCTCAGGGGTAGCACAATCTTTCCCTATATAGACACTGACGATATAACTAATGGATTTATCGTTCATGATTCCCGACCTCAATGGAACTCAAACCCAGCTTGTGTTGGTCAATCTTAGAGAATAAGAAACGCTGATTCGGGAATGTTGAGCAGCGAGCCTCGCTAAGAACCTTGGTTTCTCGTTCGGTACTTCCAGAACAATGCCACACAACGTCTTGGACGTAAATTTCAGAGGCACATTCAACCCAAACAATGCTTGAGTCGCGTTCAGTGCAAAAGTGTGCTTCAGCAATGCGCAACCTACCTGATGTCTCCGCCACCTTTTCGCTACAGTTTCTCCGTGCTGCCATAAGGTGAATGTTTTCCAGAGGAAATAATCCTCTAGGCGGTGGCATTAAACGGGCTTTGTCAGTGGTAATTACTTCTCCACCCACAACAATATTCTCCTTGCCTTGATCGACCTTTTCCATAGAGACTCTTCTCGAGCGTGATGAAGGCATTATTGTGCAGTGAAGGTATTGTTTGTAGTGAAGGTCTCGTCAAGTCTAGGTTTTGAGAGCACATATCGGCAGAAACAGCAGACTTGATGCTGAGTTAGGGTCTGTACTGTCGGCAAGAATCGCCCTGATGCTTTGCGCTCCTTATTTCGCCTTGGCGCAAACTCGGATATGATCTTTTGTCCGTTATGCACTGTTTTTCGAAGGGTCTTCACAGTTATATCAATTTCCCTGGTCCCAGAGGTGAGGAGATTTTGAAGGTGAAGAGACTCAAAGGTGAAGAGATTTTGAAGGTCTTTGACCAGAGATGGTTCTTGACCCCCTCACCTAAAAAGAGGCCGTTTAAAGGCAGTGGCTGCGATGAAATATGCTCGCCTTCTTTTCCTCTCTAAACCCTTTTCTGGGTATAGAGTAGTAGAACCTATAAGAAAAAATCGCGAAAAAATAGCTTTTCTGGGCCAAATTAGAAGCCTCAACTTTCTTGTCTTTTGATGGTGGACGTGCCCATCCCACATCATCGGCATCGATGACCTCTTATATCAAGAACATCAGCTAGCTTGAAATTGAATATCAATAAATGAACCTTCGAATTTATGTACACATCTAGTCAAAAACATTGACTGGAGTGCTTTCTTTCATTGCTCAACTGTTTTTATCAGGTAAATTTGCATTCACATCCTCTGAATGTCGATGATTTTTGACTGCTCGGCATGAGACTGCGATCTGTTTCGTCATCGCTGTGCACGTGTGCACGAACTAGCTTCTTTGGGCCCTAGAAACTCTATTTGTAGACCGTTTTTTACCGCGCTACCTTCATGGTTTTTCAGCTGTTTTTGATCTAAGCAATTTTTGTAGTTTTTTCGATAATGTTTTTCATCGTGACCACTGCCTTTAATGCCAGAGTATCCGCATTTTTCTCATAGTAAGTCATGGGGGCAAAACACTTCATTACATGGGCAAAAGACATTGAGACTAACTCTAAGCCATGCGTTCCCTCACAAACACCTAAAAACCTCATTGGAGGTGCACGTTTTTACGTTGTTTGCATTGCCCGCGACCCCTCGTGCGGAGTCACATGTGGCTGTCCTCCCTGTAATAATGCTACAAGAGGTGATATGGTGATAAGGTCATGGGGCTCGTGTCGTTCTCTGTAGTCGCTCTCTCGGCGACAGTTATCAGTGACGGATTAAATGCAAAGAGCATTTTTTCCAAACAATAATGTGTACTTTATAAGATTTTTCTGCTGCTAATAGGCTTATCAAAGGGCACGAAGACAGCGGTATGAGAAAGCTAATGAATGCTTGAATTTTCGTACGCACTATTAGCATATACCTGGGGGCAACTGGAGCTTTTGCACAAGTGTCTCTGGCTTAGTTCAGTGACCCTCCCGCTTGTTATAGGTCTACCATCAAACCATCTATAGTCTCTCTGTCAAGTTCCGTCTAGCGAATGGACGAGGCGTGGCGTAAACGTTGCGCCGTTCGCGACACCACCAGCCAGCGGGGTTTCGATCGCACGCAATGGTCTACCTACGCAGCCCAGTCCATTCACTAGGTTTGATCCTGTAAAGAGACGATATCCGACATCGCCTGAGCGACTCCATTAGACCTCTTTCTTTATGCAATATATGTATGCGAGTGAAATCTATATCGAATACTCCTTCCTGTGTAGTGGCAAACCTTAAGACTGCTAGGCTCCCGATTCTTGGACAAAGAAGAATTGCTGAGAAGTTTCAAGCGGGCGCAAGGTAGGCGTAGAAACAAGTTCGGTTATTATCAGCATCAAAAAAGGTATGGTATATTTTCTCGCTGTCATGAGCGACAGGCATGCAACCTGGCACAAATCGCAGTGGAACTCGCATCAGAGCAACGTCATCGGTCGTCGTAAGAACAGTTTTCACGCATCTGTCGCAGCGACGTGTCGTGGAGGGCTGACATACTGCAAAGGTGCCAAAGACTGTCGCTGCCACTGTCGCTGTGCAGAGCGACGCGACGGTGTGTCGCGAAATATACCATACCCTGAATGGTGCAATCGCAGAAAGGTGATGTGCATAAGGCGCCCTTCGAACCAATTGATATTGAGAGAACTAAGACTGACTGTGGATCTATCACTGAGAAACCATTGGATTTTCTGCTGTTATCACGTTATTTTTTTGGCATATTCAAATGTCTCTTCAAGTGACATGTAACGCTTTCGATATCGATCGACATACATATAGCAAGGAGTGTGCGACGCAATTCAGTGTTCAAGCGTGTACACCGTGAATGTGCGGTAATTGCCGTTTGCGGGCCGTTTTTGAGCGAATTTCGTCGATTGTCGTTCACCGATTTTCATCTGACTCTTTGACAAATTTCGGCAAAAAGCGCGTAATAGATAACAGACGCCGCGATTTGGATGCAAAGCTCATACTGTGCAATCCGCGCTCCAATTACAAATGATGACCCAGCTCTTGCGTCTTTTAAATAGCATCTTAGGGCATGTGGATCGAATCCACACCGCGGGTGTGGCTAAGGAGCAGTTCGGCTAGCACACGCAACGCGCCACGGAAATCGCTGTGCGCGCATATCGTCCTTGGGGCGCGTTAACCGAGGATCTTCGGAAAAAAGTAGTCGTTGTCACATTGTAGCCGTCCCCCTTCACCATTTTCTGCATTTTACTATGTTTTTTTTGTTTTTATTGTGTTTTTTCGGACGCAGTGCTTCTCATACCATCGCTTCAATGGAGTTCGCACTTTTTATACAAGTTTTGTGGAGTTCTTTTTGTTTGCTTCTTCCAGCGGATTGGGAGATGATGATATTGATTCCGACGCCGACCCTACGCCTGACACATCAACCTACATGAACAAAATGCAAAAAACGATAGAGGAGAACGGCTCATATGGAAAAACAACAACTTTTTTGAGTGCCCTCGGTTAACGCACCCCAAGGACGATGAGCGCGCACAGCATTTCAACGTCGCGCGCGTCGTGTGTACCAGCCGAACTGCTCCTTAGCTACACCCGCGGTGTGGATTCGATCCACATGACGCACCTTTGCGTCCATCGAAAAAACCACGAGGTGTCCCTATTCAGTATCGCTGATGCTATCGCCTCGGACTCTATTCTTACACCACAATATTCTTATTACCTTTTTTCAATAGAATACTCGTTCCGGGGCTCTTTTTCATATCAGGAATTATACTAATTGTCAGAACCTCAACTCCTTGTGGTGTTAGTGGAAAACCGTTCCTTATCTTGATATTGGAATACGGGGTGTGCATGAAGCATTACAATTTTTACATTTACTTTTCGAACATCAGTATAGTTTTCTGTACGAGGTTTTCTATTCTGCCTTTTGTCGATTGTCGTCTGTCGGCCGTTCTGGAACGAATTTTGTCTATATCCGTTTGCTGATTTTTCAAAATGATTTGCCACACATCCCTGGTGAACATCCATGCCGGCATACTTGTGGGCTTGCCACATGGTGCATTGATATTTTGATGAAAAAAAGATGAACACATTGTTTTCGCAAGGTGTTGTTGCGGAATCTCATTTTAGGCCAGATTCACAAACGCAAACTCCATGGGCTCAGGTTAATTCGAAAAGATAGGGGTTAAAGACAATGGATAGCGCAGAAAACCTATCTTCCCCACAGCCCTTGAGCTCCGCGTTTGTAAATCCTGCCTCTGGATGATGTTCTCAAAGCCCAGAAAAGACAACAGTACTGTTGGCCGCAACTTAAAGGCAGTGTTCACGATGAAAAACGTTTTCGAAATTCCACAAGGATTGGGTAGTGGAGGGACACTCTGTAACGTTAACGTCGAAAGAACGCATGGAAACGAGCCAGTAAGAGCCTCAAAAGAGCCCGAAGTTGCAACTTCGAGCGCATTGAAAACCTCAAAAGCGCATCACACGCCCACCAACGTGAACAAGTGAATGCTCGAGATCGTGAGATGAGCCATGATTTTCAATCATTAGCCCCGTTCTTCCCTTCATTCTCAGCTTCTCTCTTTACTCAGGTCAGCTCGCATAGATCGGCTGCAAAAGACGGAAGTTACATGCCTCGGACAACTCGCCCACCATGTTTCCATAGCTCAATCTTTGAGGGACCATACCTGCGTTCACAGAAGGTCTTGTATGATTTCAGAGACACCATTGGAATCAGCATGGGGCCGTTCTCAAGATAGACGGAAAAGCAGAAAAACGATTTTTATCGTGAACACTGCGTTTAACTGAAAAAAAAACTTAGATTATGAAGTCCTATCAACAATCATCTAGGAAGGACTCAACCTCATACCTCCACATAAGTCAAAACATTTTCCGCAAAAACCTGCTGACGTATAACAGAAATAGCTCTTTATATTCTGTTTTCCCCGTTACTCATCCATCAACGTTGTTCACGCTATTCATTAACAAAACGCGGGCGATTTCAACCCTAAATCCAAAGTCGCGCACCCACATTTGTATTTAGGCTCAAAAAGGATAACGTTGTGTACAATGCTGACCTTGCAGGTCAAAGTCTAAATGGTTTCTTTTTTTAGCTCCACTGCTTGAGTAATTGACATCACTGCTTTTCTGCAGCCAGTAAAACAATTGCCTCGCGTGACAAACATCCATCGGTCACTGCCACCCAACTCGATAAACAGCTAGGTCAAATCGTGCAGAAAGTCGCTCCCTGGGGGAAAAATTATGTTTATTGGGACCGGCTTGTTGTCAATTACGTTATAATGTCTTTGAATCTTTTTTTCGAAATTTTTGGAATAACGAAAAAATCGATGCAGAAGCATCACTTGTGAAGTTCAGGACACATACATGTTAAGCCCTTCACCCACTCCTAACTCGGAGCTCGGACGCATGCACGCAATCGGTGTTACAAACGCAGGATGAGGGTGTGGCGACAGCAGATGCGACATCCATGAATTCTTATGCACTCTTTCACGTTTGTAACACAATCGTTGGCCTTCCGGTCAGAGCAAGATGGGCGTGATTACGTAGAGTCGGCACGGATCTCTGTGATTTTGCGTTCCTTGTTGTGCGTTGACGCAAGTTCGGTCTAGGTATGCTGTACCATACGCGGACGAAGTTTGCGTCAACGCACAATTAGTGCGATCAGTGCCGACTGCACGCTCCACACCATTTCGTACTTGTCGTTCAATTAAAAATCCACACTTAGCTACTGAGCGCGAAATCATTCGATTAATTGTCATCATGTCTTCGCTTTACCGCGTCTCACCTTTCAAATTGAGCGACTTCCTAATTGAATGACACGGACTTCACGGATTTGATGCCGATCACCTTTTTTTCCCGACGTGCTAAAATTCCCATTATGAATCAAGCGGTGTCTCGCCAAAGGAGCCACGTATCGATACCTTCGATCGACGCGTAACGACTCTTGGATCTTGACGGATTAAGCTGACGTACCCATCCATGCCTGTTCTGTTGAAATGGCGCACCACGAGTACTCTGTGATAGAAAGGTTTGCGACATGATCAAGTCAAAGATTTATGGTTAGGTTGTGAGGCCCGTTGCACTGTATGGAAGAGTTGGTCTATGACGAAAGAAGAAGAAATACGGTTCGGCATTATGGAAACAAAAAGGCTAAGATGGAGTGGTGGACCCACCCGATTTCACCGAACGCGGAATGAAGATGTGCATGAAAGGTTTCGTGTCGCGTCCATTAAGGACAAGCTTCGTGAACATCATCTGAGATGGTGTTGACACGCTCTCCCAGATGGAGTACACTCGATAGCGAAAACGGTTGTGCAGCTCCAAGTGACGGGCGATCGACTAAGAGGACGAGCTTAGCAGAGACGGGTATCTTGCACAACCATATGAAAACATCGGACAACCTGAACGATAAAGTCAAATGGCGGCAACGTTTGAGAAAAGCGGATCCTGCGGGATTGCGGGCGAAACGCTGGAGAAGAAGAAGAAGAGCTACGGATCAAGGGAAAAATACCTGATAAAGGCAGATGCTTCAATCGATTTTTTCAAAAATTCTCAGAGCTTCATTGAAGACAACATTTCTCTTACGTCCACATCAAATGTACCCCTGCCCTGCATTTAGGCGACCCAGCTAGATAGCTTGCTTCAGGTACGGAGCTGCTCTCATACCTTAGGAACAGCTCGAAAACTTTACTGCTGTGCTAGTCCAGCAATTGACCTGACTCCGGTGAAGCTCTTGAAGGCACAGTCCAAGCTCAATGACATAATATGAGATTACCACATAATTTTGAAGTAGACCCACCCCGTATACCACTCGCCAAGTGCGAGCCCTCAATTCCTCCAAATAAGCGAGATATAGGAGGAAGCCACCGTGGGGCGCCCACCTCGGGAAGCCACTTTGGCACGCCCCTTTTACGATCTTTCGAGCTCAATTGTGGCGAGAAGAGCTATGACTTCCGACCAATAACCCCGTTCTTGCGTTGATCCTCAGCCTCTCTCTTCATTCAGTGCGGCTCGCATACATCGGTTGAAAATGAAGGAAGTTACAAGCCTTGGACAACTCGTCCAGAATGTTTCTGCAGCTCAATTTTTGAGGGGCCATAACTCCGTTCCCAGGGGGTCTTGAACGAATCCAGAGACATCAATGGAATCAGTGTGGGACCGTTTTCAAGATAGGCAGAAAAACTGATATACGATACTGAGGTTGGACTGTGCCTTTAATGAATGTGGTCCCATAGTGCCTCGGCGGGAGAGCAGCTGCCGACCTGTTTCCCTTTCATCATCGCTACTAAGCTTGACGAAAATCTTCGCGGACTCAATCCAATTTCACGGCCGTGATTGTGTTCAATTAGTTTATGTTCTAATGTTTGGTGAACAACTGCGAGGTTGCACAAGGAAACGTAGAGTAAGCAGTTAGTAGTATGGTTGTCTGTTCGTAGTTGACTTTTTCATCCGTACTTAAAAGCGTGCACGGCTTAAAAAGACCGAATCGTAGCTTTTCTCATTATCTTTTACTCCTCAACTCCCCACTGCTCCCTAGATAACACCAATGTAGTGGATAGAATCTAACTCGACACGTTGATTGGGTCTTGTCTTTGACTAATAGCAAGGGTAAATAAATTTGCCCACAAGTTTGCAGCAAACTCAATATGATAAGGTGTACTGGTTCACTTAGTCAAACGCAGGGTTAGAAAAACAAAACAAGTTCAGCCAGAACCGAAGGTACACTTATATTAATGTACGTCAGGACGACAGTACTTTCTCCTTTGATTATTTGATTTTTGTGCCTGACCTTCCGCCACAATCCGGTGTTGTTTTTTTCTCGAAACTGTTGGGACATTCTTATGATGCTGATGAAGGTATGAACACTCTCGGACGGTATGTCAAAAATAGAATAACAAAAAGAATACAACTCTGGGACAAAATTCAGCAAAACTTCGAGACTGTTCTGTATACGTGGGATGAAAAGAGTAAGGGTGTATAGTAAGTATTAAGTGTACATTTTTGTAAAGACATTTTGTGTTCTTCTAGTGATCTTCCTCATTAGTTTATATAATGGGCTTCCCATGAGAATTTGGCTTAGAGACTTAATAATTGGTACAGTGTTAATAAAGCCGTATCCAAGATAGTAACGGTTCATCGGGTTACAGTTTCACCTCCGGCACCTTCATCCGTGCCTGGAAAAACAAAAAATAGATGCGACTACTCCTCAGACACACGATTAACTTTCAGAAAAAAAAGCAGCAAAGACAGGGTAAAAAACCGATGTAGTCGCGAAATGATTACAGCTCACCTTCGGTGCATAGGAAAGTGCGGGATATAGCTACCTGTCGTTAGTCAGTTAGACGATGTTCTTAAAGACACAGTCTAACCTCGGAATCGATTTTTCGTTTTTCTGTCTATATTGAAAACAGTCTCACACTGATTCCAATGCTGTCTTTGGAATCGTACAAGACCCCCTAAGAACGAAGTTATGACCCCTCAAAAATTGTGCTACGGAAGCATGGTGGACGAGTTGTCCGAGGCTCGTAACTTCCGTCATTTGCAACCGATGTATGCGAGCCGACCTGAATGAATGGAGAGGCTGAGAATGAAGGGAAGAACAGGGCTATTGATCGGAAATCATCGCTCATCTCGCCACTGTTGAGCTCGAAAGATCGTAAGAGGGGCGTGCCAAAGTGGCTTCCTGATATGGGCGCCCCAGGGTGGCTTCCTCCTATATCTCGCTTATTCGGAGGAATCGAGAGCTCGCACTTGGCAGGTGTTATATGTGGTGGGTCTACTTCACAATTATGTTAAAATCTCAGATTTCGCCCCTGAGCTTGGACTGTGCCTTTAAAGACACAGTCTAACCTCGGAATCGATTTTTCGTTTTTCTGCCTATCTTGGAGAAAATTTCACGCTGATCACAATGGTGTCTCTAGAATCGCTCAGAACTCACTACGAACGGAGTTACGGCTCTTCAAAAATCTCAATTCTGAACGGCTAGAAGTTCGCGGACGAGTTGTCTCGAGCCTGTATTTTCTCGTTATTCGCAGCCATCGTTCTGAAGCAGGCCACAATATAAAGCCAGACCAAAAAACAAATCGAAGAACGTCGGTTTTGAATGAAATCATTCGCGCGTCTCTTCCCTCCTGAGGTCAGAAACTTTGCAGTGGGCGTTACCCATTTTTTCTTTCAAGGAGGCGTGGCCGACTTTTTCCTGGATTTTTCTCGCCTATTTGGGCAAATCGATATTTCGAGCTTCGCAGGGTTGCTATAGGCGGCGACCGGACCATAATATCAAAAATTACCTCTGAGGTTAGACTGTGCCTTTAAAGGCACAGGACACCCAAAAAATTATTTTTTAGCTTTCATGCTTATCTTGGAGGGGGTGACACGCTGATCACAGTGGTATCTCTGAATTCGCCCAAGACCCCCTATGAACAGAGTTACGGCTCCTTAAAGATGCTTATATTTTGAGGGTGAAAATTCGGTGGACGAGTTGTCTCGTGCCTGTATTTCTCTTCATTCGCAATCGTTGCGCGAGAGCGAGCCAGGATAAGGAGATAATCCGGAAATGGATTGAAGAGCGCGACACGGTCGGAATTCATTCATCCATCCGGCTGATATCGAGGTCAAAAACCAGGAAGGGGGTCGGGCCTGTGGTGGTAGCCTATATCTCGCATACTTGGAGGAATTGAGATCCCTCACTTGGCACGTGTTATACAGTAGGGGTGTACTACACAAATAAACGAAAATCACTAAATTCATTTCTGAGGGTGTACTGTGCCTTTAATGCTATGGTGCCATTCATTTGTGCTCATCCATAGGGCTAGTGAAAGCCATGCTCGAATTTGAATTGGGGCGCGATATGTTTGAATTTGAATTTAGGCGGATATCTTTTGGCGTGCCCGCGCCGTTCACGGTTGGAATTTCGATGATTTGTTATTCAGTCTTGCTTTGTTGGTCTTCTCGGGAGGCTCGCATCCATTTTTGTCTTTGTGTTCAGTTGATAGTGATATGTGGTTCGTTCGTTCGGTCAATCAGAGGTCGTTCGGTCAACCGTAGGCATAGTCTTTTGTGCTGTTAGAATATATGTATTCTGTAATTTCAGTGGTCTCCAATTCTTGAAAGTTTGTGGCCTACTGAAATAATTTTTCGTCCTAGTAAGTCGGAGTTTCGGTCACCTGTTTACTTCGCCAGTTGCACCGCAGTTCTTAGAAGACGGGGGGCACGTTTGGGATATCAATAAAGAGCTCCAATGAGAAGCATCGCTCTCGAACCTCGGATGCGTTCACAACGAAGAGAATCACAATTGATTACTCACAACCCTGTCCCATATTTGAGCCCGGTCACGATCTTAATTTAGTTACAGTGATGACTAGAAAATGATCATCGAAATGCCAGGTTATGGATAAACGGATAACCATTATCGGAAAACGAATAACAATCATTCAAAAGGCAGCATAACTACAGTTCGTCATCCTTTCTAACAAACTTCAATGCATTTTGCGCATGTTTCGTCAAAAAATGACTTAGAGCAGAACGCTGACAAAGGCGACAGAAAGAGCTCATAAAAGTATGCACCCAGTCCCTCACTAGCAGTTCTTTGTTTGAGAAGCGCCGGAACTATCAGCACTACGAATATTGAACAGACAACCTAAGGCTGTCTCTAAAGGACATGTATCCAATATTATGTGTGAATGTGAACTAGAAGCCACGTCTAGGGTGTGAAAGACAAGTCTTCTAGGACAGGACAAGTGGTCCTTATCGCCACATAAAGTCATAATTAACAGCCTCTAGCTAATTTAATAGTTCCCTTAGGGAAGTTATTCTGACTAGACGTCCTTGTTTAATACCTTCTGTTGAACCAGACAGAGAATTCTCCTGGGAGCTTGTTTCCAAGGAAAGATTACTAGCGCGCAACTAGAAAGCCCTAATAACTCTGTCTGAGTAATCCTCTGTGCAAGCAAGAGTACGAGAACACTTATTGGTGGGTACTTAAAGACCATAGACATATTTGGAGGCTTTAGAGAGAACTACACATGAGGAAAACCCTTTGTGAACATGACTTGTGTTCTACTAGGAAAACATTTTTCTGCACTTTTCTTTCTGCAAAGCGGAGGTTTTCTAGAAAACGTTACTCGGAACCGACCAGACTTTACTTTTCTATTTATGAAAATAACACAGCTGTGTCAATACAAAACTATGAACTCCATTGTCAGTTCTATTGGAGTGCAGATTCGAATAAATACAGGGAAATTATTGAATGAAATATCGAGGGTTACACGTATGTAGCTGACAATCAAATGAGTCGCTCATAAGTACCCCTAGGGTTTTACGAAACTTTATTCCGCCCAAAGAAAATTCTAGAACTTTCTTTCTTTCTTCTTTCTTCATTCTTCATTCTTCATTCTTCATTCTTCATTCTTCATTCTTCATTCTTCTTTCTTCATTCTTCATTCTTCATTCTTCATTCTTCATTCTTCATTCTTCATTCTTAATTCTTCATTCTTCTTTCTTCTTTCTTCTTTCTTCTTTCTTCTTTCTTCTTTCTTCTTTCTTCTTTCTTCTTTCTTCTTTCTTCTTTCTTCTTTCTTCTTTATTCTTTCTTCTTTCTTCTTTCTTCTTTCTTCTTTCTTCTTTCTTCTTTCTTCTTTCTTCTTTCTTCTTTCTTCTTTCTTCTTTCTTCTTTCTTCTTTTCTTTTCTTTCTTCTTTCTTCTTTCTTCTTTCTTCTTTCTTTCTTTCTTCTCTTCTTCTCTCTTCTTTCTTCTTTCTTCTTTCTTCTTTCTTCTCTTCTTCTTTCTTCTTTCTTCTTTCTTCTTTCTTCTTTCTTCTTTCTTCTTTCTTCTTTCTTTCTCTTTCTTCTTTCTTCTTTCTTCTTTCTTCTTTCTTCTTTCTTCTTTCTTCTTTCTTCTTTCTTCTTTCTTCTTTCTTCTTTCTTCTTTCTTTTCTTCTTTCTTCTTTCTTCTTTCTTCTTTCTTCTTTTCTTTCTTTCTTCTTTCTTCTTTCTTCTTTCTTCTTTCTTCTTTCTTTCTTTCTTCTTTCTTCTTTCTTCTTTCTTCTTTCTTCTTTCTTCTTTCTTCTTTCTTCTTTCTTCTTTCTTCTTTCTTCTTTCTTCTTTCTTCTTTCTTCTTTCTTCTTTCTTCTTTCTTCTTTCTTCTTTCTTCTTTTCTTCTTTCTTCTTCTTTCTTTCTTCTTCTTCTTTCTTCTTTCTTCTTTCTTCTTTCTTCTTTTCTTCTTTCTTCTTCTTTCTTCTTTCTTCTTTCTTCTTTCTTTCTTTCTTCTTTCTTCTTTCTTCTTTCTTCTTTCTTCTTTCTTCTTTCTTCTTTCTTCTTTCTTCTTTCTTCTTTCTTCTTTCTTCTTTCTTCTTTCTTCTCTCTTCTCTCTTCTCTCTCTCTCTCTTCTTTCTTTCTCTTTTCTTTCTTTCTTCTTTCTTCTTTTCTTCTTTCTTCTTTCTTCTTTCTTCTTTCTTCTTTCTTCTCTCTTCTCTCTTCTCTCCTCTCTCTTCTTTCTTCTTTTCTTCTTTCTTTGTTCTTTCTTCTTCTTTCTTCTTTCTTCTTTCTTCTTTCTTCTTTCTTCTTTCTTCTTTCTTCTTTCTTCTTTCTTCTTTCTTCTTTCTTCTTTCTTCTTTCTTCTTTCTTCTCTCTTCTCTCTTCTCTCTTCTTTCTTCTTTCTTTCTTTCTTCTTTCTTCTTTCTTTCTTTTCTCTTTTCTTTCTTCTCTTTCTTCTTTCTTCTTTCTTCTTTCTTTCTCTCTTCTTCTCTTTCTTCTCTTCTTTCTTCTTTCTTCTTTCTTCTTTCTTCTTTCTTCTTTCTTCTTTCTTCTTTCTTCTTTCTTCTTTTCTTCTTTCTTCTTTCTTCTTTCTTCTCTTCTTTCTTCTTTCTTCTTTCTTCTTTCTTTCTTTCTTCTTTCTTCTTTCTTC
Source organism: Aplectana chamaeleonis (assembly GCA_029168955.1). Lineage (NCBI taxonomy): Eukaryota > Metazoa > Nematoda > Chromadorea > Rhabditida > Cosmocercidae > Aplectana > Aplectana chamaeleonis. The sequence goes on along the minus strand of JAPDOI010000971.1, from coordinate 72,076 downwards.
TTTCTTCTTTCTTCTTTCTTCTTTCTTCTTTCTTCTTTCTTCTTTCTTCTTTCTTCTTTCTTCTTTTCTTCTTTCTTCTTTCTTCTTTCTTCTTTCTTCTTTCTTCTTTCTTTCTTCTTTCTTCTTTCTTTCTTTCTTCTTTCTTCTTTCTTCTTTCTTCTTTCTTCTTTCTTCTTTCTTCTTTCTTCTTTCTTCTTTCTTCTTTCTTCTTTCTTCTTTCTTCTTTCTTCTTTCTTCTTTCTTCTTTCTTCTTTCTTCTTTCTTCTTTCTTCTTTCTTCTTTCTTCTTCTTTCTTCTTTCTTCTTTCTTCTTTCTTCTTTCTTCTTTCTTCTTTCTTCTTTCTTCTTTCTTCTTTCTTCTTTCTTCTTTCTTCTTTCTTCTTTCTTCTTTCTTCTTTCTTCTTTCTTCTTTCTTCTTTCTTCTTTCTTCTTTCTTCTTTCTTCTTTCTTCTTTCTTCTTTCTTCTTTCTTCTTTCTTCTTTCTTCTTTCTTCTTTCTTCTCTCTTCTCTCTTCTCTCCTCTCTCTTCTTTCTTCTTTTTCTTTTTTCTTTCTTTGTTCTTCTTTCTTCTTTCTTCTTTCTTCTTTCTTCTTTCTTTCTTTGTTCTTTCTTCTTCTCTTTCTTCTTTCTTCTTTCTTCTCTCTTCTCTCTTCTCTCTTCTCTCCTCTCTCTTTCTTTCTTCTTTTTCTTTTTTCTTTCTTTGTTCTTCTTTCTTCTTTCTTCTTTCTTCTTTCTTCTCTCTTCTCTCTTCTCTCCTCTCTCTTCTTTCTTCTTTTTCTTTTTCTTTCTTTGTTCTTCTTTCTTCTTTCTTCATTCTTCTTTCTTCTTTCTTCTCTCTTCTCTCTTCTCTCCTCTCTCTTCTTTCTTCTTTCTTCTCTTCTTTCTTCTTTCTTCTTTCTTCTTTCTTCTTTTCTTCTTTCTTCTTTCTTCTTTCTTTCTTTCTTCTTTCTTCTTTCTTCTTTCTTCTTTCTTCTTTCTTCTTTCTTCTTTCTTCTTTCTTCTTCCTTCTTTCTTCTTTCTTCTTTCTTCTTTCTTCTTTCTTCTTTCTTCTTTCTTCTTTCTTCTTTCTTCTTTCTTCTTTCTTCTTTCTTCTTTCTTCTTTCTTCTTTCTTCTCTCTTCTCTCTTCTCTCCTCTCTCTTCTTTCTTCTTTTTCTTTCTTTGTTCTTCTTTCTTCTTTCTTCTTTCTTCTTTCTTCTTTCTTCTTTCTTCTTTCTTCTTTCTTCTTTCTTCTCTCTTCTCTCTTCTCTCCTATCTCTTCTTTTCTTCTTTTTTCTTTTTCTTTCTTTGTTCTTCTTTCTTCTTTCTTCTTTCTTCTTTCTTCTTTCTTCTTTCTTCTTTCTTCTTTCTTCTTTCTTCTTTCTTCTTTTCTTCTTTCTTCTTTCTTCTTTCTTCTTTCTTCTTTCTTCTTTCTTCTTTCTTCTTTCTTCTTTCTTCTTTCTTCTTTCTTCTTTCTTCTTTCTTCTTTCTTCTTTCTTCTTTCTTCTTTCTTTCTTTCTTCTTTTCTTCTTTCTTCTTTCTTCTTTCTTCTTTCTTTCTTTCTTCTTTCTTCTTTCTTCTTTCTTCTTTCTTCTTTCTTCTTTCTTCTTTTTCCTTTTATCTTTCTTCTGTCCTCTTTCTTCTTTCTTCTTTCTTTTTCCTTTTTCTGGCTTTCTGCCTCCCTTTTTTTATATTTTTTCCTGTTCCTCACCTATACTACTTTTCCTATTTGTTCCTGAATGTCATCTTGAGATTTCAATCTAAATTGAACTTTAAATTAGGCTAAAGTCAAAATTTAGTTCGAAAATAATTGTTATCCGAGGATGAGGGGGAGTCCCTGGAACTTTGTTCCTAGCTTGACGAGCTCTCGGAGGATAACGACACAGTAGCTTCAATCAGATTTTGTATTAATCAAATCGAAATTACTAATATGATTATAACATTAAATTTGTACTACCATTCTCTTAGTTTGTCCAAACTATATAAAAAATTTCCTAGCTACCTTCTTCACTGAAGAGCCCCGGGGTAGCTAAAGATATGAATTGTCTGAAGACAGGGTGAAACAATTCATATCTTAAAATATTCTTTGCCATCGCATATATAACACCATTCCATTCTGACGAGTATATGCTTCATATAATGTAATTTTCAAAAAAATTTCTACAAATTTTATAATTCTATTACTGATTAAAACAAACATACAAAAACGGAACCAAAAAGAGAGTATTTTTCTTTAATTGACCAGTTTTCCGGCTCATCGCTACTTTCTGGAATTAGACTGCCCCTGTCTATGACTTCCATACAACCAAAGCCATGCGAATTTTACAAAATTACAGTTTCGTAAGCCAAAAATTCGTTTAACATAGCTAACAGGTGGCAACTAAATCTTCTGAAGTAATGTGCATTATCCCTCCTGAGCAGCTAACACTCAAAGAAACCCTGGAAGCAATAGCATTCCGAAAGAGTCAATAAACAACTACGGACTTCCTCCAAAGAACATCTATACAATATCATGTGCGATGTGAAAGTGAAGCCACATTTGAGGCGTGACAGGTTAGTAAAAAAACGGGAAAACGAAGAGAAAATGACTATCGATCAAACGATTTCGCGCCCCATTGCTGAGTGCAGCTTCCTAGTCGAATATCACGGATGATAGAAATCGTTCGCATTTCGAATGGCCTTTTTCGAATTTTCCGCGGAAAGAAACAACCAACCCGAATCCTCTACTTACAATTATATTCATAAAAAGAAATAGCGTGGTAGTAGCAACTAGAGATAAACACTAAATTTTTTTGTGTCGTTTTTACGCTGAATTTTTCTTTTCAATTACGTAGTAATAGACTGACAAATTTGAAGACGTTTTTGTAACTGGAATGAGATGATTCTAGATATGAAATGGAGTAGAATTATTCTAGATATGAATTGTCTGTCTTCAGACTAATCATATCTCTGACTTTTCAGTGTTGAATCTCCTGTTTGGGCGGAAGTGATGTAAACGAGGGAGGTTAACGAATGCTCTTGCTTTGAGAGGAGCAAAAAAATATATCTTAACCTGCTTCATCTGCTCCTTTTGATTCTGTCAATGAGCTATCCTTTTTTTGTTAGATTCTACACACCCAACCGCTAGGCGTCACATACTGCGGGCCGCTGTGGGTCTGAGCCATACCTATTTTCTTCTTTTCCCTAAATCAATGGCCACTAATTTTCTTGGAGTATAAAACGTCAGACCTTTCAAACAGAGCCTCTATTTTCACAGGCGGTAACTTCAGTTTGCTTTTAGGATTTCTTGAAGTCAATCTGGATGTATATTGATTATTTCCTTCGTTCTGTTCATCATTTGTGATTGACTAATAATTAAATAATTAAATATTGGGTAAGAAATGAATGACATCCATAATATCGTTCTACATAATTTATTCATATATTTATCACATCAGCCACAGCTGGCCACACCGGGTGTTTTTTGCAACCTCCATCGTTCATGTTTTTCCTACGTATCGACCGAGCTGGTCACGGCGTTTTTTTTTTCAGCCAACTCTGATAGGGGCCTTAGGTGGTAAGTCGTTTGATCGATTGACATAAACATTTCCTTTTCCCCCGAAGCCCTTTTTTCCGCCAAGCTACGTCGCGGTTTTCTAATTTAATGACACCTACGATAGTTGGTTAATAAAAACTCAGCGGGCTTATATACTCTGCTTGCCTTGTGCCTTCATTTTCATCCTTCTTCCTCATCGACAGTTCGGTTCCGCACTGAAGAGCCCCGGAACCTATCTACATCAGATCGAATACTGCAACTGTACAAGCGACTTTATCTAAGCTCCAGACTTTACATAACATCGACATGGATCCTGAAGAGACTTTGCGTTCCCCATTGGAGGTCGGCGCGAGCTCGGTGCATCTATGTTATAGCACATGGCACCGAGATCGCGCCAAGCTTCAACAGTGAATGCGAAGTCTCTTCAGAATCCTTGCCGACGTTACGAACTGCTTTAAAACGAGTTCTGAACGATTTATACCTATGTAGTATGACCTTTTCCAGACTGATTATTATTCAAAAGCTTTTTTGTGTAAAATTGATTCACAACGACCTGCCTTTCTTGCGGTTTATCAATAGTGTTCTGTAACCAAATTGGCGTACCCTCTGTAGCGTTTCAGACCGGGTTCTTGAGAAACTGGCTGGTATCTACTGAAAAACGAGCAAAGTTTTCAATAAATAAGAATTTTCTGAGCTAAAATCTTTTTTTTATGGCGAGCGGTAGGCGAAGCTTCTAAAGAGACGTACCTTACCTTTCCCTGGCAGTACATCTTTTGAGAGACCTCAGAAGTAATAGTGTCAACAAACCACCTCGTGCTTTTTTATGAGAACACGTATCCAATATCATTTGTAAGTGTGAATGTGAAGCCACCTCTGATGTGTGACGGGCAAGTGCTTCAGGACAGGGCAAGTGTTCCTTATCGACACATGAGTTTACCACCCACACCGCAGACTAATCAAAAACCTTTGCCCGAGGGATTGCTCCTGTCTGGATGTTCTTGTTTCATACCTTTAGTCCCATTCTCAATGGGAGACAACCAGAGTGAGAACTCCCTCAGGGTGTTGTTTTCAGGAAACGATTACTAAAGAACATCTACAGAGAACTTAGTTCCGGGTCTGGTTAATCTTCTAGGTAAACAAAAGAGCGAAAGCACGCTTACCGGGTGGTGGTTGAAAGATTATAGGCATATTCGGAAGCTTAGAAGGGCAAAACACACAAGACGAAAATGTATACATGCTTCACCCGAATGTTATTTCATAGCGGAGAGGTCATATGATTGTATTTATTTTCTCAACTCCGACTTTCGTTACTGGTTATCAGTAACCCTATTTCATTATTTTGCACCCTAGTAAGATGTGACATTGAATTATTCAGCCAATCCAAAAGTGCAGTAACGTGATCTTTATTTGCAACTTTTTTTTGCCTTTATATTGCCAAATAAAAACGTTCCAGAGAAATCATATCACCGCAAATCATCCAGACTTTCCATCTACCAACTCGATTTTTCGTTCCGCTAGAAAGGAGATTCAGATGAATGAATGGTAAATATCAAAGGAAGAGCCAAAAGATCTTGATGCAAATAAAATTATAGAAGTTTGAAGGGTAGCTCCTATAAAAAGTAGAAATGTGCGAAAGTCGCCATTCGCACAGTGCGGGACTCGACCAGATATTCTTATTTCTGTTATTTGTTACGTTTTCTTTGTTTTTTTTACGCAGATTTATTTAGAACAGCAGAACTAGTCCATCATAGAGACCTTCGTTGTTCTGCTTCATGAAAGTGTTGTAGAACACAGACCAGAAGTCCAGATAATCATTTAAACGTACACTAATCCCAAAAGCTGCTGAATACTAGTCAAAAATTTTGAATGTGCTAAGGAATATATGAAAATTTTTATTCTCCATTATTAGTTTCGATAAATCTACCTCAGATTATCTAGACAGTGTCCTTGTTTAGTGCCCTTATCGGAGCGAAGCTCTGCTCCACCTTTGCTGATAGCCGCTGTTGCAGCACGCATCACGATGATCATCTTCGTCGGACCACCAGATTATCATCGGGTTGCATGCTGCAACAGCGGTTGCACTACGTAGCGCAACTTCATTCCAATAAGAGCAGTATCTATGCTCGTCGCCTTAGGTGACAAGAGTATTTGAATGTTGGAAGATAGTCCATCATCTCTGCATCTCTTCGGAGAAGACCATGTTGCCGTGAGCAACACCAAAGTGCCGTGCGCGACAACGTAATGCCTTGGGCGACAACGCAATGATTTGAGCAACGAAATGCCGTGAGCAACACCACGCTGCCGTAAGCGACCCCTAGGGTGCCGTGAGCAACAACGTAATACCACGAGCAACAACGTAATTATATGAGCAGCGAAATGCCGTTTGCTACACCACAGTGCCGTGAGCAACGTCTAGGGTGCCGTGAGCAACAAAGTAATACCACGAGCAACGCCGTATTCATGGCTGCTCCAAACTTTGAACTTTTTTCAAGAATTTCCTTGACCATATTAAATTCTGATTGCCTGCTATCTCTAAATTTGCATGGTATTAATCCTAAAGGAAAATGGTCCCGAGAATAGTCTTCTGTGAAAAAGTCACCAGCCTCATAATCGCCTGCTGATTTGAAAGATTTTGTCTTCTACACAATTGTGTTCGCATCTATCTCTTACCAAATCTTGGTGCTCAGTAGATGAACAGCAAGATGTCAGGAAAGCCCAAATCCCCATTTTTCCAGTGTCCTATAAATCTACTCTTAGTCCGAATGATGGCGAACATATGACAGAATATGTAAGCCTATAATTCCTCCGCCGAGTCCCGGAAACATCAACAACAATAGTCGTAGGTACTACAGTATCCCACAACTTATTTTTCTCGCATTCTTTATTATTATGACCATGTTTATGCCTTGGCCATACTCCGTGTTCTGAAGATTCCCAGAGAAATACGTTTTGGAATTTCTCAGAGAGTTAGTAGTGGAAGATTTCTGTCAATAATCTGTTGCCAAGCCTCCATAGGCCGTCTCAGGTTGATCTAGAGGCTATCTCGGGCCACTGTTCAGGATAAACTTTTTTCTTGACTATTAACAAAAAACAATTGTGGCAGAATAAAAAAAGCAGAAAAAAAGCAGAATAACACTGAATCGAAAACAATGAAAACTTTCACGGAAAACTCGAGAAGTAAGTTCATCGTGAACAATGCCTTTATATGCCCCCGCGATGGTGTTTTGTGTGTAGGATTTCGACCAATCCTCCAGGCTTGCAGGCGGATTTACCGTGGGTCTGACCTAACCCAAGGTTAGGTTAGTGCTTCAATTTCCAAGACTGTCGCTACTTAACCGTTGGGATCTCTATAGCCTGCAGTATTCCAGACTTATATTATCAATCTATACCACTGTCTATTTCGTAGACCTTTCCCGAATCGAGTCTCTGCGTATGCATTGTGCAGCAGTTGCAAAGCATCGAGTGCAGTCCGATTTGGAACGCTCTAGCACAGCTTTAAGTGAGAAAACCAGTATAGTAAGCGTGCATTGTAATTCTGGCCAGAGATTACTACTCCCTTCTGCTAATAACACACATCAACACAAAGCAATCTACCGCATAGATGCCACAGAGTTCATGCTCTGACGAGTCCTTCACCTCTTCACCTCCGGTTGTAATCAGCAATTTGTTTTGTCGCGATTTCGCCCTTGCGTCCGCTGCGAGACCACGTCGTAGCCCGATGGGAGAGGGGGTGTGGCTCTCGTGGGTGCGTGCCGCTTGCAAGGCACCGCCCCCAGTCATCAGAACGACGTTCCCCCATCTATCCATCTATTCCAGTGCATCACCATCGGTGCCGCACCAGACGCTCCACATCTGTAGACAAACTCAACACAGCAGTACTACAGCAGCACTACACAAGCTACTAAAGCTATATTCAAGCTACTGACCTTATCTTCCTGTATTCTAATTTGATAAGTCACAATGTCAATGAAGAGGAAGAGCTTTTTCGTCAAACTCATGAAACTCGTCGGAAAAGGAAGTGAGTTCGGCTTTAAGCTTTCATATAGATACGATTTTGCTCAGAGATAGCCATATCCTCCATCCCCTCGGGCTACTTGTTGGGGTTGGCGTGCAACACCAGTTTGCCGTGAGCAACTCCATTTATATTGCGAGCAATAGTGTGCTTTCCGTGAGCAACGCCATAGCTTGAAAGCCCCTCTAACCTCACTAGGGAAGAGCTAGTGCTATCACAAAAAATAGGTTGTTTCATTGATGCCTTACTTAGACTAGTAAATCGAATGATGAAACTTGTATACAATTGTCGTCCGTTTCTCAGAGTCTGAAGTAATTTCTTTACTAGAAACTTCGGATCAACCTGCTTTTATCCAATTCTCGCCCATAAATGAAAGATTGCATGTTACAAAATTTGGTACTATGCCTAGTATGTTTCGTGAAGCTCATAGGTAACCCGCTTGTGCTAGTTTATTGCGATTTGAAGCGGTTGTGTAAATGCCGTGAGCAACCCGCAGTGCCGTGAGCAACTCCATCATTTCGTAAGCTATATGAGCCTTGTGAAAACGAATTCAGCCACAGCGAATAGTCAGAGAACTGGGTTCGGGCAACACCATCCTACCTAAGAAGTTTCTTCAGCTCTATTTTCTCCTGAGAAAGTCTAGATCTTTTTTTCCTGCAGAAATATTCATATTTTGTCCCATACTTTACACCTGGTCGCTTTCATTCTTGGGACGCTGAAAGCTAATAAGTATTATGGTGGTATTCGATTTTTCTGTTTTTCCTGGCTTGAAATGTTTTTTGCTTATACTTCCTGTCTTTTGCTACTCCCCAGCGCCGTGAGCAACCTGTTGATTCGCCGTGAGGAACTCCACGGTGCTGTAGGTGCCCAAATAATGTCATGAGCAACTCCACAGTAATATGGGCACCGCAACTACTTGCACTGCCGTGAGCAAGTCCACAGTGCCGTGAGCAACTCCCTGTTTTTCCGTGAGTATTCCAATGCTGCCGTGAGCAACTCCACAGTGCCGTGAGGAACACCCTGCACTGCCGTGAGTATTACAATGCTGCCGTGAGCAGCTCCACAGTGCTGCAAGTGCCCCAATAATTCCGTAAACGATTCCGCGGTGCCGTGAGCAACTCCCTGCTTTGCCGTGAGTTTTCAAGTGCTGCCGTGAGCAACTCCACAGTGCCCTGAGCCACATCATCAAGACTAGAAAATTTTTAGCAATAATATCTGTTTAAAGTTAGTTGAGCCCCCAACCGGGATTGTGAAAATAGTTTCTGAAAGTTTGTGAAATTCTGTTCTCAAATTTGTGCTAAGCTAACATTGGCTATTTTTCCCGTAACATGGTAGCTCATTCCTATTTTTTAGCAAAAAAAATGTCTAGGTTGTCCTTGCAGGGAATTCCGGACAATATTGTGTGCAACTCTCAAAAACTATATGAAACATATTTGGTATTGCTACAAGAATTCGAGTCATTCCGTTTATCCTGCAAGTACAGTAACGTTGGGTCCGACTAGTGAACACTTGGGTCAGAGACGTCTACCCCTGACCTTCTTTCTGACCTTCGCCGTAACTTTGCGAACCCTAACCGTCTTTGTACTAATTATAAATTTCGATCCAGTTCCCATTCATATACAAGCATTGTGCGCCAGCCAGTGTTTTCGCGAAACGACATTCATTCTTATAGTGTAAAGCGAAGTTCTTCTTATGAGCGCGAGAAAAATCGTCGGCGCCGCCCGGCACACCTTGAAAACAGCAGTCTACGGACAGACTACTTGACTTTCCAGTGGAGGGGTCGAGAGGAAACTTCTTCTTTCGTACCAAAATGAAATGATCGAAGAACACTCATTCGCGAAAATCGCGCATTCCTTAAACGCATAGGAAACTTGTTTGGCGAACTCACTAATTTTCAACGATAGTCGTTTGCGGTTGTGATGTGAATTCTCACTGGCAGCACCGTGAAATTGGAATTGACACATTTGTACTATACAGTCAGTTGTAAGTCTCGTGACAGTGTTTTCCGGCAAGAAAACCACGAAAGAGCAATCATCGATTCGACTCCGCTGTTTAACTTTGTACAGTCCAGTTTTGCCTAAAACTGGATTCCTCAGGGCCCTTGTGGAGAAAAAGTACACCTTTTCTTGTCACCACCAAAATTCTCACAAAATCATAATTGCTGTGTGACCCTCCATTTTATAACTGTACTGAACTTCTAGCGATCATCTGATGGTACTTGGCAATTACTCTTATCATGAGAATGTGTGAGTCCATGGTTATTTCTGGCTGAGTGCATGAGTATGTACTACATATTTCCCACACTCTCACCAAATGTTCTCGCTTGTTTTCAGCTAGCGGTGGTCGTGGGAAGCTCAAAAGCTACGTCAACATTCTCGGGCTATTAAAGATGTATTGAAAGTTCATGTTACTCGTTTTCCCTGGGGGATTTGCATAGCCTGGTATTAGATTTTCTGCAGAATTTCACAGAAAAATAGGAATTTACGCGTTCCTCAGTTTGATTTTGCTATTTTCAGCTTGCTAGAACAAAGATCTACTGTGCATAGCTGCTCATAAAGAAGCCTAATTTGTTCCTATTCGCCAGCGATTCCGAGCTTGTTTTCTGAACTTTGGTGATTTCTTAACACCTGGAATTCTAGAAGGAAAAAAATGGTTTTCCCCTCAATAGAAATCTTTTGAATGTGAATTTCAAACGTTTGTAACCAATTTTTCATGCAGTTTTGTTTTTCCGAAAGGAGAAGACTTGAAAATGAAGAGAGTCACATTTTTCTTCAGAACCTTGGTTTTTACGCGAACAATCACTACTCTGGATAAGCCTAAGGACGAACTCTTCTCTAAAAAAACCCTTCACCAACCGGATCTTGAAGCGCGTGGAGTTACTCACGACGACGTGGCATGGCTCCGACTCTATGGAGTTGCTTCAAGCACTGTGAAGCTGTAAACTGCACCTTGATGTTGCTCACGGCACCATGGAGTTGCTTCCAGCGCTGCTGAGTTGCCCGCAGCACCGTGGTGTTGCTCACGGCTTTCTGGATTTGCTTCCAGCACTGTTGAGTGTTAGCGGGATGACGGTGTTGCTCCCGGCACTATGGAGTTGCTTCTAGACCTTGGAGTTTGCCAGCGGCACCATGGTGTTGCTCACGGCACTAAGGAGTTGCTCCCAACTTTACGAAGTTGCCATCGGTTTTGTTGGTGTAGCTCACGGCACTATGTAGTTTTTATCGGCGTTATGGTGTTGCTCACGGCACCACCGTCAGTGAGCATTACGAACAGCCTTCGATGCCCTCAAAATTTTCTTTAAAAACCTTATAGGTAACCAATAGGTTAGCAAATAATACCATGCACATTTCTGCATTGTAGCTGCGCTCTTTTTTGATCTTTTGTTTTTGTTTTTCTGCAGCAAGCCAATTTCCGCCTGGCAATCTTCGGTCGCCTGAAGATAGCAGCGAGGGAGGGTAGCAGGAAATAGCCTCGGGGGTGGAGGATCGGAGAATGGATGGCCGTGGCTGAAGAAGTCATTACACGGCAGCGGGACCCCAATTTCCCGGCCGAAATTGGTTCTATTATACCTCAGTGTCAGTTCTTTGATTTCAGATCAGGTTCAATCTTCAAAAACGTGCCTAGCCCAGATCTATGAGGAGAGGAAGAAACAGCGACAGAGGTGAATATACCTTTTTGATCCTATTGATTTCTTATTATGTTTCAACATACAGCCCATATTTCTCAAACATTCAGTTGCACCACAAACGCAAGCAGTCCTGGGGTAGGGAAAAACCAAATCCAACAGCTGGCTTTTTTTTTCATGCGCTTTCATTTCGGCGGCTTCTTTATGAACTGAACAGCTGTCCAGAACACCTCGTGGGCTAGATAATTGCGAAAAAAATTGCTGAAAATGAACAACAACTAGAACCACTCTGTTTTCGTGTTGCCAGCGGTTTTTAGTCTCTTCAGGTTAAAATGGCCATATGTGTATTAATGTTTTCATATCGAAAATTTGCATAACGCCTTATAATCCTATTTGAAATACTACAAAACAAAGCCTAGGAAACCGGAAGCTCAAGTCATGTTGGAAATAATTCTATGTACCCGTGATATCCTGTGTTTTTTTTTCAAAATCTTTCATTTTTTTGAGATGTGGATATTCTGAAAATATTTAAGGGTCACATTGTTAAAGTAAAAATATGTATGGGGTGAAGTCAGTCATGTTCTGGTATTCGTGCACCATTTTGACTTCAACTTTATTCTAGTGGTATAGCCTTTTTTCATCGGGACACGCCCAGATTCAGCGCGAGCGGTAGCGTCGCAGCAAAAGTTGACCGCTGTCCAGGTATTTGCTCTCCTCTAACCTGGCCAAAGGTCAGCGATTGTGGGACGCGAACGCTCGCTTAATAAGAAGATTTTCGAGACCATCATCATTTCTACCATCTCCGAAGTAAACTCATCATTTAAATCCTTCATTTATTTATCTTTTGATCATTTAATTACGCAATTGTGGAGTTAGTATTTTATTCTTTTATTTTTAATTGCTTATTTGTTTTTTTATATTTTATTATTTATTCATTTATTCACTTATCGATTCACCCGTTAATTTACTTCATTTTTCACCAGTTCTTATGAGCTGCATTGAAAGGGAAGCTAGTAAAAGCATATCAGCAAAAAGCTCAATTAGAATGTAAGTTGTGGAATCATGTAATGTGGATGAGACCTAACAGATATTGAGGCTTTAGAACTTAACGCCAAAAATTTCCATCTCCAAGGGCTGATTTTGGTTTTTCGATCTGTTCCACACCTTTTCATATCAGTTAGAAGAGCAAGGAATGCGGCGGTGATCGAAATTCTTCCGGTCATATGACGACCCTATGATTTCATTGTTGAAAACATGCAGCGGCGCTGCCTGATCGCTAAACTTTATTTTCGGGGTCGCCCCAATGTCACTTGCTGGCTGACTCACCGCACCAGCCCTCCCTGGCCACAAGGCCATGCACTATTGCGGATTTTTACCCTTAAAGCATGGTGATCGTAAAAATCTGCCCAAAACCATAAAATTACGCATAATGGCCAGTCGCTCGCGTTCGCTTGACTATGAATGGCCAATTGAACTCCCCATCCCTCCCATGAAAAACAGGATTGCTACACGAGTTTTCTCCCGGCTAATCTTGATTCTGTTCAGATCATCGCTTTCATCGCATCTATCCCACATTGAACCGATGCCGACGATTTTTGAGGAGGACGAGTCTCCGTTCACAGTTCTCGATGAATACTCTCGTATCTAAACGCCGCGGCCTCTACGCCTTCACCTGGACGAGTTGTCACATATGTAACCAGAAAAGCGCACATGAATAGCGTGTCGCCGAAATCATTGACGCGTACGAGTTTCACCAATCAATATCGAGTATTCACCTATTGGTCATGGTGAAGACGAGAATACAAGTTACTGTACCCCAGTTTTTGTACACGGTTGTTTTTTATTGACTGTATATGTTATGTGTTATGAGGTATTTCCGGGTTATGCACACACGCACACAAGTTTACTGGTTAGTTAGGTAGTTGCCAACTGTTTGGTTGATCATTTCTGTAGATAAGGTAGACACCGTGACGAGAAGGTGTGTGTGTATGTGTGCGTTTGTAAGTTTGTAGATCACTATCTGTACCTGTAATTTTACTCTGTTGATGTTCCATCATATAACAATCTGTGCAACAATCAGTCAATCAGTTTGTCGGATTGTCTCTCCAACTGTGTCTCTTCATTTTCCCTTCTCTATCTTGCTCTCTCGCTCCCCTCTCACCGCTTTCTTCCTCTCTTTACTCATTATTCTCACGGGTACAACACTAGCAATTTGTTTTATTTGTTGGTGAATATAAATACGTATATGTACAAGTGCCACAAATGTGATTGTTTATTTTATTTATATAAGAAATAAATGAAAAAATTTTGATGTTTTTTTTTGGTTGAACTCGTCTTGAAGCTGGTGTATTGGAGCCATCGTCAAAGTATTATGAATTACAGTCGAAACGGCTCGCACTGATACTTTGCGTTTCTTATTTTGTGTTGGGGCGATTTCAGTGCGCGTATGTTATAGCTTATGAGCACCGAATTCACGCCAACACACAACAAGGAACGCAAAATATCAGTGTGATCAGTGGCAACCATAAGTTAGGGTGAGGTCGTGCCGATGCAGGTGCAAACGTATTTGATGAAGATCATGACGAGGCCGATCTGAGTAGCGTCGTAGCTGATGCAGATGACGACGAAGGCCATGCACAGTAGACACAGATTGCACTAATTCTTCGCGTCCCCTATTGAAAGCTGGCGCAAACTCGGTGCCATATTCTATAACATATCGTAAGTGTCTATCAAATGGGAAGCCGCACTCTGCATGTGGGAGCATGATCAGTTGATCGATAGCCATCCTCTTCGTTTTCCCGTACGCAATTTACCTGCCAAACAGCGTCGCGGCTTCCCCCATCCAGCGATTGGCGATATGTGCTCCGAGTTTGCGCCAACGTTCTATAGGGGACGCGAAGTATCAATGCGATCCGTGCCGACTGTAGGTGCCAAAACAGTCAGTGGAAATGGCGTCACATTGGACGTTCGCAGTGTCACAGCTGATGAAGGTGGTGTCGTGGTCAATGTGAGTCAACGTAGATGGCGTTGATTACATGTAGTCATTCAAGCGGTGGCGTGTGTACGTAATTCAGAAGAACCCGCAGTCGTTGTAGGTGGAGTCGTATTGATGCGGCATCATGGCCCATGTAGCTGCTGTTTAGTCGATGCAAGTGTCATCGTGGTCGATGCCAATAATGTTGCAGTCAGTGCAAATGACGCTATATTCTGTGTAGAAGAGATAGCGGTCGACGCATAGGGTGTAAAGTCAGCAACAGACGTCCTGTAGGCAATCTACATGACGTTGCAGCCGATAATCATGGTGTCAGGGGCTATGAACTCGTTGACGCAGTTATCGAAGATGATGTTGCAATCGACGTGGATGGCCTCTCGAGCGATAACCATGGCGTTACGGTGGCCGACGTGGATAAGTTATGGTCATGGTAGATGGCATTACAGTTGATAAAGGTGGTGTCGCAGTCGATGCTGTATTGCCGATAATGTTTATGAGGTTATATTAACGCCGCAGTCGATGTAGGCGGCGTTTTAGTCGATATGAATGGTGTCTCATTTGATGCAGATGGCCGGCAATGAATATGACGTTGAAGTCCATGCAGATGATGTTACATTCGATGAAGAAGCGTCGTAGCAGACGCTGATAGCGTTATGTAGATGGCATCGCTATATGTAGTCCATGCGAGTGATGTCGCATTTGATGCAGATGGCGTCCTACATAGTAGGTGCACACGACATGGCACCTACTGGATGGAGCTATCGTCGACGCTTTTGACGTCGCAGTCTATGTAGACGGTTTTGTGTGCAATGGAGTTTGTATTGCCAGTAATGTAGATGATGTTATACTCGAGGAAGACTATGTCTCAGTTCGCATGAATGTAGATGGCGCTGCAGTCAATGGAGACGGTATTGCCCACAATGAAAATTAGACTATAGTCGTCGCATACGGTTTCTACATAAGTCGAAGCAGATGGCGCGACATTCGATGCATAGTCGCAACTCTCAGTAAAAGTGAATCTAGAAAAATTTTCCATTGTGGACCTGAAACTTAGATGTGAGGGTTATCATCCATTTCAGTTATGGATGATACTTAGCAGGACTTAGATTGTTTGCCTGTGACCTTCTAAAGGGAGTCCAAGCTGTACTCTTAATGTTTTTTTGGAGTTGGCATGAATATTGCTAACTAGTAGCTTTTGAACTGATCAGAAACTCCTTGTTTATGAAAGTGATTGATGACTTATTGTGAGTGCTTCAGCACAGTTGGTACACAGTCTAATGGCTGATGCTTCGGTGTCGTCTTCTCCAGCGTCTGAAAGGAAACGAGATCAACGATTTCGCTGACTTCAACTACATGAATGTGTTGGGTACGAAATTCAGTGTCCGAAAATCTTCCATCACTATAGCCAGCCAAATGGATAAGTAGTGTTGTTTGGTCCGCAATTACGTGAACGTGGGCTACTACTACGTGTATTTATTCACCCTGCACCAGTAGAATGAAAGAACCATTGAGGTATCCGGTCAGCTGCAAACAACCAAAACCAGCCAAAGCCAAAACGAAATATAATCGCCCCGTAGAGAAAGAAAACCTCCGTCCATGGAAGCTGCCGATCAAGCGGTGAACAGTGAAGTAAGCTGCTTAGGGCACACTTTCTCGTGGCACTTGTGACCCTGACATGGTGCGAAAACTAGTCTCACATTGTTCGACCTATTCAAGATAAAATCTCAAGGCCCACCGCGGCAATGTGACAATGTAGGGGCAGAATCTAGGAAGGAAACCACCTATTGAATCCACCGGTTTTCTAACTGCCTATTAAAGTTGGCTATAGTAGAAAATGCGTTCTGGGTCAAAAACCAGGAGTGAGTGGCACGTTGAGGACGAGTTTTTCTAATTGTACAGCGATTACACGTCAGTGTAATCTAACGCAATGTCTGGGGCACTTTTAATGGCCTGTGACAGGGTGATTAATTTGTGATCTCAATTCTCCTAGAACGGTTTTTAGAGTGCGGCATTACTGGCCAAGACGGGCGAGTCCGGAGTGCAACTGGGCATAGGTGTTTATGGCTGTTTTAGAGTGCCATCGTTCGCACACGCGTCGCGGCCTCTGAATGGAGTGAGATGAATTCATGCGGATACGCTCAATTGTCTATCCTGAGCATCAGTGGGCCAATTCAACTTCATCCTCGAGAATAGTTTTTTTTTTCTCTTTTCCGCAGTAAACAACGTTGAACCACGGTCTCGGAACATCAATCTTACGAAGAAAAAAGAAGAGCAATTGACTAAGGTGTGCAAGGGCATGTGAAGGAAAATGATTTATGGAATAGAATAAAATGTTCGAAGTAGCAGTAAGAATCGAAAAAAATCGTGAGATGTGAGCAGTGATTGGCCGGGATCATACTTACCGCGATCGACGACGGAGACAGTGCACATTAGGCATATCGATTTTCGGTCAATACAGATGGTAAATATTGCGTCGCGTCGCTCGTTGTTGGAAGTATGATCCCGGCCATTCGCCCTACTCGGCAATGTGGAAGTCATGTGGTTATCGATCGATATCGCGCCAAGTGTCATTTCGTATTTGAAACACGATGCCGCTGTAGATCACTCCGCGCGAGACGAAACCCCATTCTCCAGTGAGGCCGTCAACCAGCACGGCCAGCCGCCTGGTCCATGCGTCAGACTAAAATGAAAACGGAAACCATATGTGTATGTTGCCCTTGTCCCTCAAATAGGAAGCCGTGCTCAGCAATGGGGAGCGAAATCGTTCGATAGATAGCCATCCTCTCTTCGTTATTATGCGCTCAACTTTTCCCGATCAACAGCGTCGCGGCTTCCGACTTCCATTGAACAGACCATAATAGAAATTTTGTAATTCGTTATTCCTTAGTCGCAATTTTGTACACCCTTGACATGCACTACTGTCGTATGTATTTTATAACATATGTCCACCGAGTTTGCGCTAACGCAGAACAAGGAACGCAAAGTATCAGTGCAGTCCGTGCCGACTGTATGCACCAGGCCCAAGCGTGAGAATGGCCGCGTTATTTTCGTTCCGCTAAATTTCAAGGAAGTTCTCAAGGCCCTGTTGATCTTTTGAAGGACAATGTCATATGGAACAAGGTGGTGCTAGCCTATAACGTTTACGGATTGTTTGTCCTAATTCTCCAGAATGCACCCGCACAAGCCAAAAATGTCCTCTCCCTGTTTAAAAGGAGACCCAATCAGTATTAGTGCCAAGTCCTCCCTGTAAAGAATGTGGTTAATAAGTAATATGTGCGTGTTCACAAACCCTCGGCGAGGGGGTATTATTTATATATCTGGTCACACTAGTTGAAAACACTGGAGCGGCAAAGCTTCGCATCCAGTGTAGAAGTGTTTACCCACAAAGTGTTGTCCCTGATATGGTCGAAGTTGTGATCAATGATTACCCAACAGGGGTTGTTTACTCATCAATCGTAAATGATGGAGCCCGCAGATCGGACCCATTGGGTATCAGATTAATCAAAGACCACTGACCATCCTCGTGACAGCATGCTGCATGCCTTGTGGTCAACAACCTGTCTTCCGAAACTCTTATATAATCTTGAAGCCTTAAAAAGGCGCATGTTACGAGCTGTTAGGACCAACAATAAAATGCAAAAGAGAGAATGTTTGAGCTGCGATTGATCAACAAAGTGGGTTAGTTTGCAAAAGGGACGGGTTTGGTCGATTTTCGTCCGTGCGAAAATTTCCGCCAGATATGTAGACTTATTTAAACTACCTGAATTCCAACGTTGGGTTCATTAGAAGGCGATAATGTAAGGTAACGGCGAAAATGGCTAAAAATATCTTTTGAGCGCCTTTGTTTCGCTTCTCCGACTTTTTTTTTGTAAAGTGTATTATAGCATTCAAAATCGCAAACGACCATCTGCATGCATAATTACATATTCAATACTGAGGTCACGCACTCAACTTCACAAAAAATACTGAGCACGATCGAGTCCCATGAGAAGCTCCAAAAAACGATAGGTGGAGGAAGAAACGCCCTACGGAATGCTGTCTCATAACTTCAAAAGAAGTCAGAGGAGCGAAAGTACTCAAAAAGCGCAAATATTTTTCCATCAACCTGATTGTTTCGAACAGATGTGCACGAATTCCGCCGAAAAAGGGATAAGGTGGTTGCTTCCGTCATGAATTTGCGCGTTCCGTTATTGCACCACCCGATTTCGAAATCATTTCGCGCCGACCTGTGGGTAAGGTTCTTTTTGTTCTTTCTCTATGTTGACGCTTTTTTCTTTGATTTCATGAGGATTACTGATTGAGGAGGATTCAAAGGCATCGTTCACGATGGCTTTCGTTTTCGAGTTTTCCATATATAATGAGAGCTATAGTTCCCTATATAACAGCTACGTTGAAAAAACCGCGAAAAATCCACTGAAAACCCCTTTTTTAGACCCAAACTATCTCAATCGACTTTTGACAAAGGAAGAATCTATCTTCAGAGATAGCTGTTTTGACCGACGATCACACGATCAAATGAAGTTTATCTTCTTTCAAGTGATTTGTTGAGAAGGAAAGGTTAATCGATGTGTGTGGAAAAGTCGTTTGGTATATTCCATCAACTTCCCTTCAGTTGCACTGTATTAGATGTTGAAAATTTACTTATATGATGGCTGACAGCAATTGTGTCAGATGACTGACGGAGGGCCGGCCTCTTTTGACGGAATTTGAGACATTCAACCTCAATTATCTTCACAATAAGGCACTTTCGACCGGACAAACTCCCTACGTTTTTAGGTGGACCCAGAGAATCATTAGAACCGAAAAAATGGCGAGTGGTTTTAGCGCGTACGATGCCTTTAACGTCTTCAACGATCCATCAGAACCCTTCCCGTGAATAGGGATGCCCCCTCTGATTTGAATTCTGTTGTTGCAATATTTCTGTTCAAATGTCGTGTTTCGCGTATTTCAAACACGGTTCTTTTTTGCCTTCTGATGCTATCCATGTATGGTCGCAATGTTTTCAGTTTATCACGGTAATCTAAGTAACTGCAAAATACAGTAGATTTCTTGAAAGTCGTCTACCTCCATGAGCTTTCTGATGCTGTTTTTTCTACGGTAACGAAAAACATCCTCGTTCAGCAGTTCGAGTGGTTGCGTGCAGTTACTTATTTGTTGTTGAAGCTTGTCTATAAACGCTTTGATCAGTGAGCGAGTTCCGTCTCCACATGTGAGCAAATTATCCCCTCAAGTTCCGGCTTCTTCAAGAAATTGTGCTCGAGGAAAGATTTAAGGAAGGAACCAATAACCGCTTCTGTGACGGACAATCGTGCCCATTAGGTTACATGATAAGTAGAGTAATTATGTGTAGCGTTCGCTAAAAAAGGAAATGTTGATGACGCATGTGCCAACCTAATTGCGATTGAGTTATTGGCTCTATTACTACACAGAATTGCTCCCACGTGATTAGGCCAATCCTCACGATAAGAACCGCCATGTTTATAACTCTGGAGCACTTTTTCTCATAAAGCGATTACTGATCGCTTGGAAGGTATTATTGGATGTCGAACGTGCTGACAGGCAATCAGCAACATTTTCTTATATCCAGTCAGACATGCATACATCCTGAGCATTACATTGTTAGGAAAATTTCCCCTTTCTTCCCTGTGGGCGGGTACTTTCCAGGAAATAGCTTCCTGCTTTTTGCCGCCCGATCTCACGCTTGGACAAGAGGGCTAACAGTTGAGGATAAGAACCTTCCACATACACTCCGTTCCATAAATGTACGAACATCTCCAGAACTGAGGTTTCTGAAACTTGTAGCACTTTCTTAGGTGCAGATGTGTCACTACAGTTTTCTGCGACTCTGAATACCGTGGATTCATTGATAATTAGCCTCTTTGCACCTGTGGGACATGGACATGATTTTCGACCGTTCCTTAAAGGCACTGTTCGCGATAAAAATCGCTTTTCTGTTTTTTTTTTACCTATCTCGAAACCGGTCCCATTCTGATTCCAATGATGCTTCTGGAATCGTACCAGACCTTCTGGGAATGGAGTTATGGTCCCTCAAAAATTGAGCTAGGGAAAATGGTGGACGAGTTGTTCGAGGCTTGTAACTTCCGTCTCTTGCAGCCAATGTGTGCGAGCTGACCTGAGTAAAGAAAGAAGTTGAGAATGAAGGGAATAACGGGGCTTTTGATCGGAAACCATCGCTCAACTCACGATTTCGAGTGTTCCTTTGTTCACGTCGAGAGGCGGGAAGACGCGGGACTTGCCCACAGCGGCGGGGTTTGCCCATTTTTTTAAGCCGTTTTGCGGCTCCTGGGTAGCTTTTCGTCCCGTTTTTTCAACGCTGTTCTGCTTCTGAGAGCCACGAGAAGCGTTTGTCATGAAAAATTCGAGGATGAAGTTTATCGCGAACAGTGCCTTTAACTATACGAACACTTGCAGAATCGGGCATTGCTCGGAGATTTCCTCATAGAGGATTCCTATCTCACGCTTGATATTAGCAGACCGGCCGAAAATGTGCAACATCGAATCATCTTATACGGTTCTCGTTTCCTTCGAAAGGATCAGCAGTGAGCAAGAGTGTGTGGCAAGTAAGCTTTAGTAAAGTTTTTAATTATAGTCAACATCTTCCAAAGGTTCAATATAAGAAATCGCCATAAATCTGACCAAATCACGCTCCTGGGGGGGGAGGGGGATCCAAGTTTGGCCCTCTCCCGACCTTGCCCAGTACACTGTTTCTACAGCCAATTTTCGTGCTAAGCAATACTACTCACCCTCACCTTCCAACCTCCACAAAGTTCGTCAAACAACATGAGCTTGACGATGATCGGGAAATCCCTCCTTTTACTTTTACAGGCAACCTACACGCTGATCACCGCTCACCGTTTTCTCGGTTCGAATGATATTCTGAGCTCACCTAAGAATGTAGGGAGAGTTTGTTGAGTTTAAAACGCCTTATTGTGAAGATTACCTCGGTCGAATGTCTTAAACTCCGTCAAAAAAGGCCGGCCCTTCGTCAGCCATATGGCTCAATTTGCTGTCAACCAACATGTAAGTAACTGATCAACAATTGATACAGTACAACTGAGGGGAAGTTGATGGAATATACTATACGATTACGTGAAAAATTACTTTTCTACTCACATCGGTTGACCTCTCTTTCTCCACGGATCACTTGAAAGAAAGGTGAACTTCATTTGATCATGAGGTCGTTGGTCATTACAGCAATGCGTGATGGTCGATCTTTCCTTTTTCAAAAGTTGATTGAGAGATTTGCGGTTCGAAAAAGGAGTTTTCAGTGATTTTTTCGCGGTTTTCTCAGCGTAGCTGTTATATAAGGTGCTAGAGCTCTCATTATATATGGAAAGCTAGATCCATCGTGAACGCTGCTTTGAATCAAAACGCTGAGAACGCAGGTACGGTCAACTGTCGTGGACCTTATAATTGAAAGTATGGTGTCGTGAACAGGGATGTGCGGCAAACAATTTTGAGATTTCGGCAAACGGCAAGAAAATCCCAAAAACGGCCGGCAAACGGCAATCGGCAAACGGCTAAAACCTCAACCCCTTAGTTTGACGCAAAAGTTATTCACATGTGCCGCTATACTTGTTTTTCTTCTTTTTTCCAACACTTATGCCAACATTCTCATAATTCCAGTTCAAGGGAGTAGTTCCATGTTAAGGCATCAAATGAACAAAAACAAGACTTGTGGAACCTCATGGAAGTCAAAGGAATCGTCGCTGCGGCTTCGCGAAGAAGCCAATGTCGTGGCGGCGGCGCAGTAGTGCCGCTGCGGCTCCGCGGTGGTGACACCGCGGCTCCGCAGAGGTGCGGCTGCGGGTCCGCGATTGGTGGCTGCGCTCTAACAAAACAGGTACCGACTGCGAGTATGTAACTTTTATGAAATGAGTCATAATACAACTGGGTGGGGCTACGAACAAAAATACACACCTGCGGTGCTTACGTCCCGTCTGTTAGGGACAGAGTGTATTCCCGTTATTGCGAGCTAGGAGATACGGTATGTACGTCAAATTTAGGCTATTGAACCAGCAAAAATCTCGTTCTACCATATATAACTGTGAATCGTAGTCCAATCGGTTGGCTGATGCATCCCCTGCGAAGTTCGTGCAGTTCCAACACAGAACTGCCGCGCTACTGTCGCGGCGTCGTCGACTCTCAAGACGCTGCAACAAAATCTCCGCGGCACAGTGATCATCACGGAGCTGCTGCGGTACTACCGTGGAACCATCGCGGCATAGTCGAGGGTCGAGGGGATTTCTCTGTCAGCTCACGTTAGGTTTCAATTTGCCCGAACTTACCGCGAGCTGAAAAAAGTTCAAAACACCTCCAGAATTTTTTTTGAATCAATATTTTTCCATAAAAGACCGAATGATCCATTTTTGGGGAATTTCTTCACACTATGCGCATCTAGTGGCTCATAACGTGGCATGCGAGTGCGTAGTTTCAGCAATATGTCGTCTCTTACTTGAAAATCGTCAAATGAATAACTCGCGCATAGCTGCAGTTTACCGCGAACTTACCGCCAGTGAACTCGCGCTTTCGAACCCATTTACTACCACCTCAGATGAGTCAAAACCCCGCACAACGGTTAGGCGAACAACGGATAATCGGCTCACCCGCAGTGCCACCATGGCCGCGAGCATATGCGGCGCTTCCTTCCAAAGTTTTGCCGATTTCGCCGGAAAAATAACAAAAATTTCGGCAAACGACAAACGGCAAAAAAGTCTCAAAAATGGCCGGCAAACGACAAACGGCAATTGCCGCACATCCCTGGTCGTGAAGCTATGGATATTAGCCTAGACGCTTGACGAACCTTTTGTTGAAGTCTATTTCAATTCCTGTGTATTATGTAACACTCCGCTAAACTATTGACATACATTTCTGTGGAACTGGCATCTGTATAACTAGTTACTGCGATTAACTATAGGCAATGTTCGCAAACCGTAGAGAAAAACAAACTGGAACCAGGTCAAAGTTCTATAAACGAATCAAACAAGTCGATTGTTCGTTTCGAACATATACCCGCATATGCGGTAGGTGATTACCGCATCATTATACACATGTTTGCGCAGATAATCCCGTACCAATCAGCTGATCACGTGTGCTGGAATGGAGGATGTTGAACTGGATACACGCAAAGGGATATGTAAACATGTAACGGTCTCACCACGAAACTCGCTCGACTGGAGATAGTCTTCTCCAGTGGGTGAGCGAGATTCAGGAATGTGTAATTTGTTAGCTGTGCAGTGTTGTTAGAGTATAAAAAAGGTTTTGCTCGTTACGTACTAGGGGAAAAGCAACCAGCGCGGTCCAGCGTGAACTAAAAACACGCGTCATTTTGCATAATTTCGGACATTCATGCGCTATTTTTACACATCGATATCCCATGCAGTTGTGACTATTGCATAATTGGGTCCGAAACATGCATAGCAGATGAGGTTAACCTATTATTGCGCCAGTCTGTCTGATCAACGATCCGCGGACAAGCTAGGTTACTTACTTGGTTGAATTCACTCCGCCTCACAGACTCATTCATATCAAAAATGAAAGCAGGTTAAGGACTACCCATTCATACACTATTAGAGATTCGTCGACAAAATCACTTGCACCTAAAAGACGAATTTTAAGGTAAGAGGTGCGTATGGACTTGCGATTCGTAACGATGTCAAGTTAAAGTGCTGAGTTATCCATTCCCACCAAAATTCATGAGCAATAGTAATGTAAAAGTCGTCTTTCAGTGAAAATTGATAGTCAACATTGATTCGATACTGACAAGGAGTGTCGAATACAAAAAGTTTCGCTCCCGGGTGGGCTCGAACCACCAACCTTTCGGTTAACAGCCGAACGCGCTGCCTATTGCGCCACGGAAGCACACCGTCGCTGTGCTGTGGCAGCAGTGACAAGGTCATCAGCTGTGATATCACGGGCGCGATGGGGTTCAGAGAACACACCGGGAGCAAACATAACCTTGCGTTCCTCGATTAGACGCATTACGTGTTATGTTATCTCCTTTTACGTTATATTATGTTATGTTATGTTATGTTATGTTATGTTATGTTATGTTATGTTATGTTATGTTATGTTATGTTATGTTATGTTATGTTATGTTATAAAAGGAAAAATATTATTGTTAAATTTTCGTACAGGGCTAAAGGTGTAAGTTGAATGTTAATGAAACAACACAGTTTCGTTCCTGCCCTTAGACTGTGTGCAAAATAACAGTTAGTGTTATGTGTAATATAAAATTTGTCTAGAGTGAAATAAATATAGAGCTACCCGGAACTCATCAGTAAGGAGGGTAGCTCTATAAAGTAGCAATGATAAATCTTAGTTCCAAAATGTTAAACAATTTAGGTCTAGATTAGTTAACCACTTCACACTGTTAGAGACAAAGAGAGGTTAAATATGAAACAAGGCTGAAGGTTAATGATGAAGTAGTTATCTATTAGTTAATAATGTTATAATGTTATACGAGAGCATGAGTACAGGTTAGTATGGTGAGACTAAACAATTTAATTAAAAAATTATAAAAGAAAAGAATACAGAGGCGAGGCAGGATCATATTAGTAGAATAGTGCAGTGCAGGAGAATATTAGTATAGTGCAGTGCAGGTGAATAGAGCAGGAAGATGTGTGAATTCCATAGTGGCAGGGAAATGATATTTTCGCAGGTTTGATGTAGCAGTCGATTTGGCTGCGTACATTGAGTGATTAGTCAACAGCCACACACCGCCTGTGACCACTGTAGCAAATCAAACGTGTTATAAAACGGATGGTCTGTAACAATCTTCCATCATGAGTCTTACGCCTAGTTTCTCAGCTGATCAAAAGAAAAGGTCGCGCTGTATAATTAACGAATTTAGAGTGAATTACAATGACTTAAGACAGAAATGGATGACCACAGAACTATCTACCTCCTTTTAATAAACTTTGTAACCATCTATTATCCCCTAATTTAAGATTATATTTGTAGAAAATAAAACTATTTTTATTTAAACATTTAAGCATGCAGTTATATATGAAGTTTATTGTATATCCATTTTTCTCCTTTTCTTATGTTATGTTATGTTATGTTATGTTATGTTATGTTATGTTAAGTTACGTTATGTTATGTTATGTTATGTTATGTTATGTTATGTTATGTTATGTTATGTTATGTTATGTTATGTTATGTTATGTTATGTTATCTTATCGTATGTTATGTTATGTTACGTTATGCTCGGAGTTGTAATTTAGCACTTGGTTATGTAATCTAGCACGAATATATACACATGTAACGGCCTTACCACTGAACTCGGAGTGTGTACTATGCTAGCTGTGCGGTGCTGTCAGAGTTCAAGGAAGTGTTCTGTTCGCTTCCAACTAGGAAAAAAGCAACCAGCAGGGTCCAGTCCGGACAAAAAACACTCGTCATCTTGCATAATCTCAGACATTCATGTGCTATTTTTACACTTTAGCACCTTATGCAGCTGTCACTTGCGCATAATTTAGTTCAAAACATGCATTGCAGACGAGGTTAACCTAATATGGAGTCAGTCTGTCTGATCAACGATCCCTGAAGGGGCAAGGTCATATACTGAGCTGAATTCACACTGCATCACAGACCAATTTATATCAAACGTGGGGGCAGGATGAGGACTACCCATTCCTACTTTATTAGAGACCTGTCGACAAAATCACCCGTACTTCAATTGCTAATTTTCCGCTATAAGGTGGGTAAGGGCTGTAATTTGCAACGATTTCGAAAAAAACTACTGAGTTATACATTTTCTCCCGAATTCATGGCCAAAAACTACATCAAAGTCGACTTTTCAGTGAAAATTTATAGTCAACACTGACTTGACACTGACTAGGAGTGCACTCTTCAAATACAAAAAGTTTCGCTCCCGGGTGGGCTCGAACCACCAACCTTTCGGTTAACAGCCGAACGCGCTGCCTATTGCGCCACGGAAGCACACTGTCGCTGTGCTGTGGCAGCGGTGACAAGGTCACCAGCTGTGATATCACGGGCGCGATGGGGTTCAGAGAACACACCGGGAGCTAACATAACCTTGCGTTCCTCGATTAGACGCATTACGTGTTATGTTATCTCCTTTTACGTTATGTTATGTTATGTTATGTTATGTTATGTTATATTATGTTATGTTATGTTATGTTATGTTATGTTATGTTATGTTATGTTATGTTATGTTATGTTATGTTATGTTATGTTATGTTATGTTATGTTATGCTGTTACGTTATGTTATGCTATGTTGTGCTATGTCATGTTATGTTATGTTTACACAAGGTGCTGAGTTGATCGCAAAACGCTTGGCTCCGGGCGAGATTGAACCAGCATATTCCCTTTCCGGGGGAGCGCCTTATCGCACTGCACCACCGTAGCCCCAGCGCCGCTCTCACTCAACTGCTCGGTAAATCTTCACCGAAGCAATCATCCTTTCACCCGCATAACGGGATGAAACAGGAATACCGTCAGAGACTATCTAACAGTCGTAGACCTGTCAAGATGATGCCCTAGTTAAGTCTTACACGATTTTTGGATGGTTTTTGCCGTAACGCGTCATCTTGCATAATCTCAGACAGTTACGGCAAAAACCATCCAAAAATCATGTTATGTTATGTTATATTATGTTATGTTATGTTATGTTATGTTATGTTATGTTATGTTATGTTATGTTATGTTATGTTATGTTATGTTATGTTATGTTATGTTATGTTATGTTATGTTATGTTATGTTATGTTATGTTATGTTATGTTATGTTATGTTATGTTATGTTATGTTATGATTGGAGTTGTAATCTAGCAATTGGTTATGTGATCTAGCAGGAATATATACGCATGTAACGGCTTTGCCACTGAACTCGCCAGATTGGAGATAGCCCTCTCCAGTGGGTAAGCGAATTTCAGGACTATGTACTTTGCTAGCTGTGCAGTGCTGTTAGAGTTCAAGAAAATTTTCTGTTCGCTTCCAACTAGGGAGCAAGCAACCAGCAGGGTCCAGTCCGGACAAAAAACACGCGTCATCTTGCATAATCTCAGACATTCATGTGCTATTTTTACACTTTGACATCTTATGCAGCTCTCACCTGCGCATAGTTTAGTCCGAAACATGCATAGCAGACGAGATTAACCTATTATTGCGTCAATCGGTCTGATCAATGATCCCCGGACAAGCAAGATTACTTACTGAGCTGAATTCACACTGCATCACAGACTCATTCATGTCAAAAATGGGTGCGGGGTTAGAACTACCCATTCATACTTTATTAGAGACCTGCCGACAAAATCACTCGTACTTGAATTACTAATATTTGGTCGAAGGTGGGTACTCTGAGAGTTTCGGCCGAAAAATAGCCGCGAAATGCCTGCTTGCCGCTAAATAGCATCCAAACAATGCTCGCCTCGAAATAGCCACGAAACGGCCGAGAACTAGCGGCTAAATAATGCTCGCCGCAAATTAGCCGCCAAATAATGCTCGCCGCGAAATAGCCGCGAAATATCCGAGAAATGATGCTCTCCAGGTAGATATACGGAGCATTCCAGAGTCATGATTTAGATGTCAGCACCTCCGTCGGTTCAATAACCCAAGTTTGAGGTACTTGGACCTCGTTCAGCCTCTGGAGGCCCCGCCCAACCGCTGGCTGGCCTGGATGGTGGCTCGGCGAGCCGGCGACGGTTGGGTCTTGGTTACTTTTGGTTGCTTCCGAATATTTCTCGATTATATCTCACCTATTTCTCGGCTACTTCTGGTCCGTTCCGTGGGAAGCCGAGAAATTGCCGCAAAATAGCCGGGAAATAACCCACCAGGAGCCGCTGCGGAGCCTGATGGGCTGATTCCCGGCTATTTCGCGGCCAAAACTCTCAGAGTAAGGGCTTGTAATTTGCAACGATTTCGAATAAAACTACTGAGTTATACATTTTCTCCCGAATTCATGGCCAAAAACTACATCAAAGTCGACTTTTCAGTGAAAATTCATAGTCAACACTGACTTGACACCGACTAGGAGTGCACTCCTCAAATACAAAAAGTTTCGCTCCCGGGTGGGCTCGAACCACCAACCTTTCGGTTAACAGCCGAACGCGCTGCCTATTGCGCCACGGAAGCACACTGTCTCTGTGCTGTGGCAGCGGTGACAAGGTCACCAGCTGTGATATCACGGGCGCGATGGGGTTCAGAGAACACACCGGGAGCAAACATAACCTTGCGTTCCTCGATTAGACACACTACGTGTTATTTTCTGTTATGTTATGTTACGCTATGTTATGTTATGTTATGTTATGTTATGTTATGTTATGTTATGTTATGTTATGTTATGTTATGTTATGTTATGTTATGTTATGTTATGTTATGTTATGTTATGTTATGTTATGCTGTTACGTTATGTTATGCTATGTTGTGCTATGTCATGTTATGTTATGTTATGTTATGTTATATTTATGTTATGTTATGTTATGTTATGTTATGTTATGTTATGTTATGTTATGTTATGTTATGTTATGTTATATTTATGTTATGTTATGTTATGTTATGTTATCTTAGGTTATGTTATGTTTTATGTTATGTTATGTTATGTTATGTTATGTTATGTTATGTTATGTTATGTTATGTTATGTTATGTTTTATGTTATGTTTTGTTATGTTATGTTATGTTATGTTATGTTATGTCATGTTATGTTATCTTAGGTTATTTTATGTTTTATGTTATGTTTTGTTATGTTATGTTATGTTATGTTATGTTTATGTTATGTTATGTTATGTTTATTATGTTATGTTATGTTATGTTATGTTATGTTATGTTATGTTATGTTATGTTATGTTATATTATGTTATGTTATGTTATGTTATGTTATATTATCTTAGGTTATGTTATGTTTTATGTTATGTTTTGTTATGTTATGTTATGTTATGTTATGTTATGTTATGTTATGTTATGTTTTATGTTATGTTTTGTTATGTTATGTTATATTTATGTTATGTTATGTTATGTCATGTTATATTATCTTAGGTTATTTTATGTTATATTTATGTTATGTTATGTTATGTTATGTTATATTATGTTATGTTATATTATGTTATGTTATGTTATGTTATGTTATGTTATGTTATGTTATATTATATTATGTTATATTATGTTATGTTATGTTATGTCATGTTATGTTATGTTATGTTATGTTATGTTATATTATGTTATGTTATGTTATGTTATGTTATATTATGTTATGTTATGTTATGTTATATTATGTTATGTTATGTTATGTTATGTTATGTTATATTATGCTGTTACGTTATGTTATGCTATGTTGTGCTATGTTATATTATATTATGTTATATTTATGTTATATTTATATGTTATGTTTTATGTTATGTTATGTTATGTTATGTTATGTTATGTTATGTTATGTTATGTTATGTTATGTTATGTTATGTTATGTTATGTTATGTTATGTTATCTTAGGTTATATTATGTTTTATGTTATGTTATATTATATTATATTTATGTTATGTTATTATGTTATATTATGTTATATTATATTATATTTATGTTATGTTATATTATGTTATATTTATGTTATGTTATATTATATTATGTTATGTTATGTTATATTATGTTATGTTATGTTATGTTATGTTATGTTATGTTATGTTATGTTGTTATGTTATGTTATGTTATATTTTGTTATGTTATGTTATGTTATGTTATGTTATGTTATGTTATGTTATGTTATGTTATGTTATGTTATGTTATGTTATGTTATGTTATGTTATGTTATGTTATGTTATGTTTATGTTATGTTATGTTATGTTATGTTATGTTATGTTATGTTATGTTATGTTATGTTATGTTATGTTATGTTATGTTATGTTATGTTATGTTATGTTATGTTATGTTATGTTATGTTATGTTATGTTATGTTACGTTATGTTATGTTATGTTATGATATCTTATGTTATCTTATGTTATGTTATGTTATCTTATGTTATCTTATGTTATGTTATGTTATCTTATGTTATTTATGTTATTTATGTTCCATGATGTAATCTAGCAGGGATATGTAGATACACGTGTAACGGCCTCACCACGGAAGTCGCCCGATTGGAGATAGCCTCCAGTGGGTAACCGAGATTTTGGAATGTGTACTTTGCTAGCTGAGCAGTGCTGTAAGATTTCAAGGAAGTGTTCTGTTCGCTCCCAACTAGAGGAAAACCAACCAGCAGGGTCCAGTCCGGACGAAAAACACGCGTCATCTTGCATAATCTCAGACATTCATGTGCTATTTTCACACTTTTACATCTTATGCAGCTGTCACTTGCGCATAATTTAGCCCGAAACATGCATAGCAGTCGAGGTTAACCTATTATGGCGCCAGTCTGTCTGATCAACGATCCCTGGAGAAGCCAGGTGACATACTGAGCTGAATTCACACTGCATCGCAGACCCATTCGTATCTAACATGGGGGCACGGTAAGGACTACCCATTCATAATTTATTAGAGACCTGCTGACAAAATCACTCGTCCTTGAATAGCTAATTTTCAGTTAGACGGTGGGTAAGGGCTTGTGATTTGCAACGATTTTGAATAAAAGTGCTGAGTTATCCATTCTCGTCCTAATTCATGGTCAAAAACAATGTCAAAGTCGACGCTACAGTGAAAACTGATAGTCAACATGATTTCGACGCTGACTAGTAGACTGCTCCTAAAATGCAAAAAGTTTCGCTCCCGGGTGGGCTCGAACCACCAACCTTTCGGTTAACAGCCGAACGCGCTGCCTATTGCGCCACGGAAGCACACTGTCGCTGGGCTGTGGCAGCGGAGACAAGGTCACCAGCTGTGATATCACGGGCGCGATGGGGTTCAGAGAACACACCGGGAGCAAACATAACCTTGCGTTCCTCGATTAGACGCATTACGTGTTATGTTATGTTATGGTATGTTATGTTATGTTATGCTATGTTATGTTGTGTTGTCTTGTGTTGCGTTATGTCGTGTTATGTTATGTTATGTTATGTTATGTTATGTTATGTTTTGTTGTGTTATGTTATGTTATGTTATGTTATGTTATGTTATGGTTCTTCGCGTTATCTTACGTTGCGGTGTCATGTGATGTTGAGTTCCGTTCGACCAGAGGTAAGCAAGTGAGAAGTAATGTTAAGTTGTGTTATTTTATGCAAATTTGTGTCACGCCGTGCCGTATTATGTTGTATTTCGTTATGCGATTACATGTTATTTTGTGTTAGCTCAGGTCATGCATGATACGTTATGTTATTTTAGGCTATGAAATAAAGTCTCGTAATGCTATGTTAGGTCAAGTCGTAGTATGTTATGCTATGTTTTGTCAGGTCGTGCATTGTTATGTAGCGTTATCATAAATTTTGCGGGACTATCCTAAACGGGGGGGGGCACTCAAGATTCAAGTCAGAAATAAAATGAATCACCGATCTATACCGCTATCAATCAGAGTATTTCTATAGAATTTCATCAACAAAAATGATTGTTAGCGGCATCAAGCACCTTTTATCAGATTTTCCATTCATTTCTATGAGGTGGTTCATTTTGTTTCTGACTTGAAGCTTGAGTGTCTCTCCCCGTTAAGGATAGTCCCAATGTCGCCGTGTCATCATATGCTAAGTCACACAATTTCATGAGATATTATGCTCTGTCAAGCCATGTTATGTTATGCTATGTTACGTGATCCTTAATTATGTTTTGATATGTCACAAAATGTCGCGTTATGACATGTTCGATCATATTGCTCAGAGTCAACTATGTTAATTTAATAAGACTTCAGAATGTATGCTCGATGATGCACAATTCCCAAATTGAGTCGAATTTAGGAAAAAGCGGGGTTTTGTAAACGTTGGTAATAAGTCTAATGGATTGTCTGGTGATCACTGATGTCTACGTTTTGTCAGCGCCTCCTCACTGCACCTGCTCAAAATGTAGACGTCATCCTGCTGTATTCGTGAGTTTAAGGAGTACAAATTAGCCGATTACTAACAATTTGGAGAACAATTCAGTGGTGAGGGCGGGCTAGAAAGACGCCGAATGTCTAATATGATATGAAAAACCACCATCTCCACTCAATGTACCCAGACGGGGTGCATTCTGGTGATAATGTTTGTACTCCCACAGAAGCAAGCAGTACGGAAGCGGCCACCACCACAAAGGTAGTAAGTTGTTTTCTCATCTCTACCAACTGCAGGTCACTGCACTCAATTCTTGTTCTATTTACAGCGCACCATCCCGCAACTACTGTTTCCCACTGGTTCTTGCAGCAAGCAGAGCGATGTGGCCGCGGTGGGCGAAAAATAAAGTAAAGGGAACTTCCAGCACGAACCAGTCGTGGGGGTGCGCATGCAAGCACGACTGCACCCACGATTGGGTATAACAGCATTGAGAATGGGAGGAGGATAATAACCTAAGCCGTAAGGTTAGTCTCACTGAAGCAAGAGCCTAAAGCCTAGTTTTGACTGCATCGCTGCTGTTTTTCATCGCAGCGAATTCACACCCGCTGCTGCAGCGATGTAGCAGCGGCAGCGATTCTGTTCATAGTGCATAGCCTCACGGATAAAGGAAGAAATTCAATCAATCAGTGAAGTTAAAGGCTGGTAGTGATCAATAACACGTTTCGACTCGCAAACACTCATCTTGTCATGTGAAAGGGTCAATCTTCACTAGACAAAACGTGGCATTCGCTAGCAATCGCTCCATCGCTGCCGTAATGGCAGCGGTGGAGCGATGATCAGCGACCATTGAGAATCGCTCTTCAAGCAGCGATGCAGTAAAACATAGGATTTCGTCGCCGCGACCCAGCGATGTAGGACGTTTGCCACGAAGCGATCACAATTGGATCGGCTTTCCATTACGTGCGATGAAAAAGGAACAGTTGTCCCTCGCATAGCCGCAGCGACCACCTGCAGTCAAAACTAGGCTTAAAGCATATCACAACTTGCAACAATAAAAGCTACACTTGCGACACCTTGGCTTAGTTTCCATGCAGTAGTTGTTCACGGTTAGGTGCAGCATTGTTGCAGGATTACCACTTTCCGTCATGTTAATTTCATGTATTATGCTTCCCATCGATCGCCCATTTTTCTAAATGACCACATATACATGCGAAGAAAGCAAACGACGCTTTACTCCATACGTGCCTCTATGTGTGACGGCGCTGCGGTTGTGGCCAAAACATGAGAGCAGGGTGACCGAACCAAACATCTCCCACGAGAGGAACGTTGAATACTCGCTCACAATACACTGATAGAAACGTAAGGAACCTGCCAGGGAAAGCTTTCTAGTCAGCGAAAATCTTCTTTGGAAATCACACTCCGCAAGATAAAACTTGCCAAGCAACCCAACGGTCACACGGATTATTGGGAGAAATCCGCGATGGCATGGAAGGAATGTCAAACTATTCTCTGCGGGAGGGTATTTCACAGATATCGGGATAAGGAGCACACAGGACAGTTTCACTCGAAAGTTTGGATCTTAAATGAGTACTGTTCCTCAGTAGAATTCGACAAAGGGATTGGGCTTTAGAAACTCTTTGTAGGAAACATAAGCTTTGAAGCTTCTTCCACTAACCGTATGCCAAACGCGTGTTAGAAAGTACAAACAACAACAAAAACCACGGTGCTATCGCAGCAGGGGGGGGGGGGCACCGTGGTATCGCACTTGGCCACCCCCATTTTTTCGTGCAGCAACGACTTTCCTGATTTCGGCAGGGGAGGCGAACTCAGGGTAGGTGCTCGAATTGAGTGCGGCACGGTAAAATGGGCGTGGCCAAGTGCATCGCGCCATAGTGCCCTCCACCGCTATGATAGCACCAAAACCATAACAACAACTAACAACAACAACAACAACTCTGAAGTGAGTGAAGAAAAATCAACCGTGCCATAAATTGTGGTAGTTGCAGTTGCACAAACTGCGCCACTCGACGTCTACATACAGAACTGCAACAAATTCCGAACACTCACCTTGCATGACTGTTCCAATGCTGTTTATGGCATTGTTTTATCGTTTCCATGCTCTCATCTGATTTCCATTCTGACCAGCCACATTTCCCACATCCAACCCGACCGTTCGAGGAAGCCATTGGTGAGTCAATCTCGATCACTGGCCAGCTGGGCACACCAAGCGATGATCAGCCGCTTCTCTTTTAGAATGCTCTTCTCAGGAAATCCCGGTTGTCACCTGGAGCCCATAACTCCTTCCTGTTGTGACATGGAGGGCGATTCAGCCTCCCATTGTTACCTTGAAGCCAAATTTCATAACATTTTCTTATTTCTGTTTTGACT
Source organism: Aplectana chamaeleonis (assembly GCA_029168955.1). Taxonomy (NCBI): domain Eukaryota; kingdom Metazoa; phylum Nematoda; class Chromadorea; order Rhabditida; family Cosmocercidae; genus Aplectana; species Aplectana chamaeleonis. Next base: position 37,630 of record JAPDOI010000971.1, on the reverse strand, counting down.
TGGATGTGACGGAGCTAATTTCGCAACGTTTTGCACTTTCTGTTGTGGTGTGATGGGAAAAGCCAATCGTAGATGTCTTGCTGCGTCACAGACTACAGGAGTGACGCAGACCGTCAGACACCGGCGCTCGACCTGCAGGTCGCCTCTATGTGACAACCACGATTTCCTGAGTAAATATTCTTGAGATTTGCTGTTGCTTTTCTTCTCTCGTTGTGTCGAAAGTGACACTGTAATATTTCCTTGAAGATGGACCGCGCAACTGTGAAATTATCCGTCATCATATGGAAGAGCAAAACAATGACGGGAGAGAAGACGCTATTTTTAGCCCGCAGCGGGATATTCGACGCATTCATCCAACACGTGAAACCGGTTGGACATTCGGTGAACTAAAAATGACTGCGAGGCGACCTTCACCGGCAACGCCATGTGATAGCCGCCCTAATCCAATCGGACCGTCTGTTGAATCTGACTCACTCACATGACGCAGAACCGATTCGGGGTAATCCTTCTATGTGTACATCTGCTTAGTCTTCTATGTATTTCTTTTCAATCGGATTCGTCACTATACATCTGATGAACATACAACCATCTGTTCTGAGGATATAAATTCTGTTGAAACTAATAATCAATAGGATTCACCTAGATATGAATCTTGAAACCGAACTGTTGAGTCGCACCCATCCTGCCATGAATACATCAACTAAAAACTTATGGACTGTGTGCAAGACTCGCCCTTTACCCTTGCCTGCCGAGAGTCGACACTGAAATGTAAAGGCAGTAGTCGCGATAAAATATCCCTATCTACTTTTCTTCTCTGAGCAGTAGGATGTATACGAAAAAACTGCGGAAAAAACCCTATTTTGGGTCAAATTATCAACTCCACTTTTCCATTTTTTTATGGTGAACGAGCCCACTCCACATCATTGGCATCGATGATCTCTTGTATCAAGAACATCAGTTGGCTTGCAGTTGTATTTAATCGATGAACAATGGCCTTCAAACTGATCTGCTCGACTAATCTTGACCTCACCTAATTATTACACTGAATGAAGTGATTTTTTATATTGTTCAACTGCTTTTTGTTAGTTAACTCGCAGTTATTTCGGCCTGTGAATGTCAATGTTTTTGACTATACAAACGTGAGACTCTGGGCGGAGCTGTGCACGTGCGCACGAATCACCAACTTAGGAACATAATAACTCTAATTATAGCAGCTTTCTTACCCGAGAGCTTCATGGTCTTTCAGCCGTTTGGGAACGAATCTGATTTTTATGGTTTTCTCAACTTTTTATGGTCAACAACTTTTTCCATCGCTACCACTGCCTTTAAACAATCGATCATGGGATCTCGTCGTAGTGGGCACAGTTTTGAAATTTTTAGGCCAGATTCCGAATCGTCGTAGCTTTCTAACTGAGCAGCTTTGTGAATAGCAGGTTTTTCTACTTGGTAATAGCCTTCCGTTTATTGAACACCTTAAAGGCACAGGACACCCAAAAAATATTTTCCTGATTTTATGCTCATCTTGGAGAGAGCCACTCTCCAATCACAACGGTATTTCTGAAATCGTCCAAGACCCCCTACGGACCGAGATATGGCTCCTTAAAAATACCTGCATTTTGAGGGCGAAAATTTGGTGGACGAGTTGTCTCAGGCCTGTATTTCTCTTCATTCGCACTCGCTGCACGAGAGCAAAACAGGATGAGGAGATAGACCAGCAATGGACTGAAGAACGATGACTTGTTGGAATTCTCCCATCCATCAAGCCGCTATCGAGTTCGGAAATCTGGATGGGGGTCGGGCCTGTGGTGGTGAGCGAAGGGGGTCGGGCCTGTGGTGGTCGCTTATATCTCGCTTATTTAGAGGGATTGAGGTCCCGCATTTGGCACGTGTTACATAGGTGGGCTCTTCTACACAATTACACGAAAATCTCAAAATTCATATCTGAGGGTGTACTGTGCCTTTAAAGGCCACGTGGCCACACTGCGCACCCACGTCATGAATTCGACTTTTTCGTTTTACTACAAGAAAAACCGGGTTCTTCCAAGTATTGCTGGAATATCCATACTTTAAAAACTTGCATTACTAGTATGCAGATATTGAGCACTATCACTTTGTAGTTAACAACAAAATTCAGTTCAAAAACTCACTGAATTGATTGAATGTGGAGTGCGCCGGTTCGTTAAAGGCATCGTCCACGATGAAAACCGAATTTGGGTTTATGCGTTCATTCGGACTAGTGGGCCATGACGATGTCACTCAGAAAGTTTGGAGTTACAAAACCGTGTCTGAGTGGGAGATTCGCTTACCTCAAAATGGCTTCCTGGGTTTGGGGGGCCGGCCTTGGGGTTGATCCGTTGTTACAAGGAACAAAACTCTTGGGTTGCCGACGGCGGGCGTGCCTTGACGCGTCGTAGGGCGCAATACACACGCCAGTCGATTTCGAATTCGGCATCGATCGAAAGCAGCCGGCAGCACTGGACGCAGCATGTGGGTAGCCCATTTTAATTTCGCTGAAGTCGTAGTTGAGAGGCATCCTCGATGAATTGCTTCCAACGCTGCACCAAGGAACGAAGCGTAAGACTGTTCCCTGCATTCTCTGCGCAACTATCACAAGTTGATGCCGGCGCGAAATTCAAATTTGCTATGAACTTTCTAAAAATGGGTTTTTCTCAAAAAGTTGACGTTTTTGAGGGGGCGTTTTGCTACCGTTGGTCACTATAGGGATAGTACAACACGAAAACATCAAAAACCCAAATATGGTTTTCATCGTGTACGATGCCTTTAAAGGCAGTGGTCACGATGAAAACCTTATCGAAAAAAAAACTACAGAAATCAGCTTGGATCAAAAACAGCTGAGAACTATAAAGGTAGCGAGGTGAAAAACGGGCTAGAATTAGAGTTTCTAGGGCCCAAAGAAGCCAGTTCGTGCACACGTGCACAGCGCCGACGAAAAAGATCGCAGTCTCATGCCGAGCAGTCAAAAATCCTCGACATTCAGAGGGAGAAATAAATGCAAATTTTCCTAATAAAACTAGCTGAACGATGAAAGCAAGCACTTCAGTCAATGTTTTTGACTAGATGAGCCAATGTTCTTTGATTAAAATTCAATTTCAAGCCAGCTGATGTTCTTGATAGAAGAGGTCATCAGTGCCGATGATGTGGAGTGGGCTCGTCCACCATCAAAAGACAAGAAAGTTCAGGCTTCAAATTTGGCCCAGAACAGTGGTTTTTTCGCGATTATTTATAGGTCCTATTCCTCGAGACCAAGAAAAGGGTTTAGAGAGAAAAAGACGACAAGCATATTTGATAGCGACCACTGCCTTTAAGGGAATTGGCCGTGAAGCGCGCGGTCTCTTGAAGGCAGTGTTCACGATAAAAAATGTGTTTCAGTTTCCTCTTGGAATGGGTATTGGAGGGGTTGACGACGAAAGAACGCATGAAAACGAGCCAGGAAAAAAAAAGAGTCCGAAGTTGCCACTTCAAGCGCAAGGCAAACCCAAAAAGCGCAACGCACGCCCACCGACGTGAACAAATGAATGCTCGAGATCGTGAGATGACCTATGATATCCAATCATTAGCCCCGTTCTTCCCTTTGTGCTCAACTTCTCTCTTTACTCAGGTCAGCTCGCATACATCGGCTGCAAAAGGCGGAAGTTAGAAGTCTCGGACAACCCGTCCACCATGTTTCCTTAGCTCAATTTTTGAGGGATCATAACTCCGTTCCCAGAAGGTCTTGTAAAATTTCAGAGACATCATTGGTATCAGCATGGGGCCGTTTTCAAGATAGGCGGAAAAACAGAGAAACGATTTCTGTCGTGAACACTGCCTTTAAGTGTGAGTAGACGGGAGGCTCTAACTCCCGTTTACTCCTGGTATTCCTTAGCCTTGTTTTCGTCCTGGTTTGCAACCTAATCTATCTCCGGTAAAGCAACATATGGCTTGCGGCATTTAGAGCTACTACTCCAGTTAGCTCATCGATTGTATGGTAAGACTTGTTCTTACTGGGGCTGTTTCATTCTTATCAGAAACCACTGAACTCCCGAAGCGCCACGCCACTGGACCAAGGAGTAAGGATTGATATCGTTGAAGAATCCGCCCTGAGCATTGTTCGAAGCAAACGTAAAAAATCATAATCGAAGACTCCGAGCTCATCAACAAAAATCAGTCTTCCTACCACCCAAGTCTAACTCCCACTAAGTCATCCATCCTTCCCTTTCCGAACAAACCTTGACCACTCAGCCGCGTTTCCACATCGTATGCATCAATGTCCTAAAAATTAAACACTCAATCCATCATGTCGCCCAGAGTATTTACAAGGGATTTAAATTGCAGACAGTGTCGATCATGAAAAAAAGCGTTCACACCAAAATCAAAGACAATGGGACGACGAAATGTCACGAACAAGACGCAGTGCACTCCAATTGGTCGCTCTATGTGTTCATGTTTACAACTTTCAGTTCAATACGGCAGCAGAAAAAGCTCTTCGAATCGTTGTTTATCCTATTTCATCTCATTAAAAGTATGCACTTTTCACATGGTCTACAGCTGACGCACAATTCATGTTGCGCAGTGTTTTTTTTTCTGCGTCGGCTTTTGAAATTTTGAATAGAGTAGCAGTTCATTCGAAATTCGCTGTGGATTCACAAAGAATGTTCAACTTCTTTTTACGTTTTGGTGACGAGGAAATCAACCAAGTGAAGAAGGAAATGTGTCTCCGGGCAGTGTGTGTTGTATGTTGAAGAAGTTATGTTTTTAATGCGAGCACGAGCAATCTATATGGAGATGCTAGCCCATGGCCAAAGCAAGGATTTCATGGATGCCGACCCTAACAGGATGATTAGTGAAAGAAACAATTTTGTTGGTGTGGGACGGGTTTGGTAGAATCAGGTGAGAATATATGAAAACCGGGCTGATTTGTATTACACACCCTTGAAACCCTTGATGGTGTGCATATTGAACCACGCGGAGGGGTCAAGGAAAGGAAAGCACCGCAGAACCGTGTAGAGTCCGCGCAATCATTTTAGTCTGATTAATGGACGGGGCTGCGATGGTAGATCACCCCGCGCGAATCGAAACCCCATTCTCCAGTGAGGGTGCCAACCCCGCTCGGCCAGCCGCCTGGTCCATGCGTCAGACTAAAATGAAAACGGAAACCATATGTACCCACAGAACATAGGAACTTCGCAACAGGCGAACGAAGGCGGCACCCCTTCTCGGACCTTAGCATTACCAAGCAGCTAAGTAGATAGCTAGAAGTCAGCTGTATATCATATTGTCAACGCTTTTAACAAAATGAAATTGCAGTAATAACCTTTTTGAAGACTTCTCTGGCGTTATGCAACCATGAAATATGAGGCGAGGACACATAGAACGAGTAAATCGAGTAATCGCCACCCCCTCCCATTCTCTTGTTGCACTCACAAAGTTGCGGAAAAGGGCAGAGAACTCCCGGAAAAAATCCATTACTGAGCCTAGCCGTGTGTGTGATTACTTATGGGGAACTTTCACTGCTCTTAAAGATTCGACAGTTTGGCCTTTTTCAGAGAATGGAGCCAGTCCATTCTCAAAAACTTCCTCTACACGAACAAAGTCTACATGTATCTATCTAGAAGGTCCACTATCAAGCGCACCCACAAAGCAGTGAAATACGACTCAGACCAGCCCCTCCCCTTCTGACTATCTCTGCCTACTTACGGTCCCGAAAAAGGCGACTTCTACTGTTCGAAGAGCTAGACCCGAACGACCCAGTAATCTTCAGAACAGCCCAAATGCCTTCTCGAAAGATCCAGACCACTCACGGAAGATTCTCTAAGCCCTACTATGATCCCGCTAGTTTCAGATTATAATGAACCCAACATGATCAAAGGACACCTCAGGAACCCCCCCCCCCTTCTTCTGTTACACAACCTCAGCGTGTACTGAACCCGGCAGCTTTGTAGTATTACCAGTCCTGCTTGGTTGATGAGCCTTGCCCTGAAGACACACTCATCAGCGACAACCGCGAAGGCTGTCATGCGACCAGGGTGGCGATATAGTTGTATAGAATGGGTAAGTGCAGAGAACCCAGGTCCATCTTGCGCTCATTTATTCAAATCGGCATGTGGATCGAATCCACACCGCGGGTGTGGCTAAGGAGCAGTTCGGCTGGTACATACGACGCGCGCGGCGGTAAAACGCTGTGCGCGCTCATCGTCCTTGGGGCGCGTTAATCAAGGGCTCTCAAAAAAGTTGCGAATTCCATTGAAACGATGGTATGTACGAGAAGCATTGCGTCTAAAAAAGCACATTAGAAACAAAAAAACATGAATGAAATGCAAAAAATGATAAAGGGGGACGGCTACAATGGGACAACGACTACTTTTCTCGGAGGTCCTCGGTTAACGCGCCCCAAGGACGATGAGCGCGCACAGCGCCTTTCCGTCGCGCGTCACGTGTGCTAGCCGAACTGCTCCTTAGCCACACCCGCGGTGTGGATTCGATCCACATGCCATTCAAATCATCGTTAATGAAGAGGGTCTCTGGACGCTGAAAGTGTAGATCAGGTTCGCAACACTACAGGATCCAGATTGGGATTATCCGAAATGATCAGTACATCCCCTTATAGGGTTTTATTACTCCCCGAAAGTCCTCACTCAAACATTTCAAGGATGTTACCCAGGAGGACGCCTCTATAATATATGAGGGGTCTCGCTCTCAGGGCGGAATTGCGATTTTGAAACTCTATGGTTCACATGTTTGTCGTTTCCCGAAGTTCTTCCAACCCCACCTTTCAATTGGTAATGCTGGGTGATCAGTGAATAAAGAAACGAGTATCACGAAATTCTGCTGTCTCCTCATCTTTCCACTTAGTTGCGAAAGTTCCTACACAAGAAGTAAAACCTGGGAAGATGCAATCAGTCATCCCAGGGATTCTGGAATGCGGAAACATTGTACGCTATCGTGCTCAGACCATTTCAGAGCACGTGAATGCCGTCAGGTAAGTCCTATCGTAATGTATCTTTTCAGGTTCTGTCAGAACTTTGTTTGAGTCATTTTATAAAATGTGGCTGTTCTATGGGGTAGCATGTCAATTTTTTTAGTTGGACCGTGTTTAATGTGATAACTTCATCGATGAGGTTTCACTCTGACTACGTGTGGAAACCAGTTCTAATACTGGAGGTAAAAAACTTGGGGAAATCCCAATGTTGCGCTTGATAACAAACGACTTTTCGCCGTGTTGTGTTTAAAAAAACTCTTAGCGAAACTACACGCACTTGCAAAGGATTGGGGTTTGGAGAATTCGCTGGTCGCAGAGATTCTCTTGATGAAATATGAAGTGCATTTGAGTACTTCATCTTATTCTAAATTATTGTGTGAAAACCTGCCGCCCCTCATTCCCAGTGGACTTCCCCCCACAAAACTTTCAAAACCCTTTCGGACCCCTCCTTCTAACAGTAACCTCTTAGGAACAAGCACAAAAGCACGAATTAGTCATCATTCCATCGCTTGAGACTCTCACCCACATTAGTGATCGCATGGTACACAAAGGTGAATATTGGAGTTCGCTCAGCGATCAGTTCACTGATCTGAACTTCTTCAGCACGTTCATCAAAAATTTCAGGAAAGTCTATGACTCACATGCTGAATGAGTTCAAGGCTACACTGTGTAAGCGTAGGGTCAGTGCCCCGGTTGGTCTCGCATCAAAAACGAATTGGGCTCGTAAGCTCGGGTGTGGTGTGCGCAGTTACGTAGGTCACGCCTCGTTTTGCGACTAGTTAGAAATTTTGACGACATCATGCCAGGCTTACCTCGCTAATTATTTATTAATTCATTTTCCTACTATTTTTTAATTTTTGTAATTTAACTCTGTGTGGTGACTCAACTCACAACGCATGTGACTTAGTCGTTTTCCAACGTTTTGTGCCAAAATTCATAACCGTATAACAGGGATACTTCTTATCAGTATGATTCTTGCCTCCTCGCGTTGCATTTACTATTTTTACTCAGTTTATCTGGTGCTTTAAATGCCACCTACTGTTCCATTACCGACAACATTTCCTCCATGTCTAGTTACGTGTTTTCTCTGGTCAAGACGACCGTAGTGCATTCCACTTTATCCGGTACATTTCAGGAATGGAGTAGCAACAAAATGTCATCAATGAACGAGCCTAGGTAATCCAGTCAATTTTGTGTGGGAACCAGTTTTGCTGTCTCAAAGAAAAAAAAATTGTGTGAATCCCAATGTTGGCCAGGATAATGAATGACTCTTCGCAAAGAGGCTGAAAATTCTCGGTGCGAAACAGCGAACACTTGCAAGGAAATATTAGGGGTGGTAGTAAATGGTGTGTTAACCGCTGATAAACCGCCACCTCTAAGCCGCCAACATACCGCGACATGAATGCAGCAGAGCCGCCAAATTTAGGCACTAGTTATACACCAGCGGAATGAAAACGTCTCGCGATGACATTGGCGCCGCTTGCTGCGTGAATCAGGGCTCGTCTGCAATGTTGCGTCTTTGGCGTCTTTGACGCAATACTGCAGACGAAAAATTTCCAGGCATTTCTAATGGTATTTTATCGTTTTTTTCGCTTCTGACACTTTTTAATTGCAGAATATCACTAATGATCAATTCCTCTCGTCATAACAGTGCTCGTTATGTCGTTTTGGTAATGTTTTAACAATTTTAAATCTGAAAAATAATCAGCTGGTGGAAATTGGCAAATTTCCAATAGGCCAGGTCCCGCAAGGATACAGCATACGGTGCCGCGGCGTGTATAACTGCTATGTGCGACCTTCCGGCGCGTTTTTCTGCGACCACTGTTCCTTTTGGCATGCCTGAGCACAGTTAGGGCACATATAAGTGATAGTTGTCTTGCTATTTCCGCAGCGTCCCGCCGGTGTATAACTAGGGCCTAACGCGAACAAACCGCCACCTCGTGGCCGGCAACGAACCGCGACATAGGTACCACGGTTTGTTGCCGCTTCAACGAAAGCTGCCCTCTGCTCACACATACATTATGCGTGACCTTCGTCTGCATAAGTATTTTCTACACTTGGACACGAACGACGTTTACGGTGGAAAGACGAGGGATCGGAAAGATTATACAAGTAATGCTACTTATTTTATTCATTAGGAAGAGCATTCAAAGGAAACTTCGTAATATTTCGCTTGTTCGAAACACGATCAGAACGCAAATTTTTAAATTTTCCTTGGAAATCCTAATTCTCGTAATTTATTATGAGCTCCGTGAGTTTTCAGGACCACTCTCGAAAAGAAATGTTAGGTTAATCATTAGCCTCAATCAATCTAATGCGTGTGATCTGACAAAAGTTTGCATTTGTAGTAACTTTGTTAACTTTTTTAGAAAATTTTTTCAAACTAAAGTTTTTTTTGAAAAACAAAAAATTCCTCCATAGGAAATTTTGAGCGAACGATAATTTGAAAATTTCTGGATGAAATATTTACAACGTGTTCTTCGGAATGTAACGCTAGGTGCGAAAAAGACATTCCGAAACTCGTCGAGTAATGCATAAATTCAAAGAATGTCCTGCATTCAACTGAAATGGATAGTTAAAAACTCATAAGAATGATGATAAACTAGATAGTCTATTTTCGTTCTTGAAAGAGAATTGAAGTGTTTTTTTTTGGAAGCGTGCAACTGAAGTCTGGCGTCCGAAATTGGGGTAGTGGTGTGGTTTCGGTCATTGATGCAGTAGAATTTGTGAAGTGTTCGCCGTCTTCTTAAAATGAAACTAATCCCCCGCCCGCAGTGAGTGCTGAAAATATATAGAAACACTGTTACACACTCATATGCGCATCGTGCAAGAAAAAGGTTTGGTCACATATTTCAAGGGAAAAAATGGACCCTCAAAAAAATAAGAGGCCACGATGGCACTGATCTGGCAATGAAAGAGGAGTATTCGAATCTTGCAGAAAAAGGAGAACAAATACAGTTGGTTTTAGAAACAAGTTCGCATTTCTTTCCCACAAAACTCGCCCGATACGCCCCGACTAATGCTGATTAAACATTACTAAAGCATCAAATCACTTGAAAATCAGTGGCTTGGAAAATTTTAACTTTTTTGCACTAAAAAAGTTGTGGAAACCTGTTCGAAACGCGAAGACGGCCAACGTGTTTCAGCAATGATCCCTGCTTTGTTTCTGATCCCTCATCGCCCATTTCCCTGGCGGAAGCCGTTAAAAGACTATCCCTTGAAACACCTTTCAGTTTTAAAGATAGGCTGACGTCTTGAATCAAAATGGCTAACAGTGCTATCAAACTTCCTTAACCCTCTGCATGAATCAAACTCGTACTTGCCCTCAGTATAGGTGGTCAAAACTTTTCCTACTGCATCTTGATAACCGCATCCAAAAACTCCTCGGGAGGAGTTTTTCGTTAACCGCCAGTTCCTCTCGCAATTCAGCACTATTTCCGTGCTGTCGGCGAGAGTATGTTAAGCGCGAACTTACCGCGAGGATGCCACATGTCGGAATTTTAGAGAAAAAACAGACCTGAAAACGTGTTGAAAAGGCTATTTTTCGTAACAAAGGTTACAATAGTCGCTTTTTCGAGGCGTTTTCATTGAAAGTGTATAAAGGGCCTATCACTGGGGGATGTTAGGGTGAAACAAGAGCGAGTTCTCTCTTAACTACCAAGAGTTATCATTACAATCTGGTGTGGTTAAACTCGCGTTTAACGCGAAATTAACTCCTGTTAACTCGCGTTTAACACCGCAATTACTACCACCCTAGATTTTAAAGGGTTCACAAGTAGGAGAGACAACTCTTTCAAAAAGTAAGGCAAACTCAAGTACGTTATATTTCTCTAGATTGTTTTGTTAAATTGTGTCGCCACTTGACCCAGCAGGCTTCCTATCTCAAAACACTTCCAGAACCTCGTCGAAAACTTCCTCCTAGCCGTAGCCTCTCAGAAAACCCATATAAGCACGCTATAGTCATCATTGCCCAGTTTGAGAGTCTCACCTACATAAGCCATTCGCAGGGTATAAACAAGTTTTTCACGAACAGAATCTACTATCAGAGGGAGAATGAAGTGGTCAATAAGCGGTCTTCAAAACTGGAAAAATGGTCTGAATATTGGACAAATATAAATATCGGGGTTTTCTTGCCGTTCAATCAACTAGGCAGAAGACGCCCCTATGCTCAACGGAATGCCCCGGAGTGATTAACAGGCGTTTGCCGAAAACTTGTGGCTTGTGTTAGGGTCCAAGGACAGCCTACACGCATGCGCAGAGCCTAGGACAGACCGTGATGACCGTATGGTCAGAGCCCAGTTGGCCTTGTGTGCAGGAACGAATGACGTGGATGAGTCTCAAGTCTAGGAATCTCGAACCATCTAGTATGGAAGCCATATCTGGTGTTGGGGTAAAAAATTTGGGAATATCTCAATTTCTCTCATGGTAACGATTGAACAAATAAATAACGAATGACGCTTCACCATTCCGCGGGAAAAAAGCCGAGGCAAAACCGCACACTTCTGCTAAGAAGTATTTAGGGTGTCAGGACTTAGCTGAGCACAGAGATTCCTTTGGTGGAATGTGAGATATACTCAAGCATTTTATCATGTTCCAAACTGTTCAATGAAAACCTGCCACCAGTTGTCCCCAGCATGCTTCCTGTCAAAACACACTTCCAGAACCCCTTCGGACACTTCCTCTCGGCCGGAACCCCCTGAGGAACCAGCGCAGAAGCGTACATTAGTCACCATTCAATACACCGACATAAGTGATCGCATGATCTAAACGAGTTTTCCTTGAACAAAATCTAATAATAGAGGCACAATGAAGTGGTCATTGAGTGATCTTCAGAAATGGAAGAATGACTCGATTGTTGTACAGGGGTAAATAGAGAGGTTGCTTGACCCTGAATCAACTAAGCAGAAGGGGTCTCAGCAAAAGTCCAGGAAATACTAACGGGCACCTACTCGAGAATGATTGGAAGCTTGCAAGTTGAAGGGACACATACGGGGAGTCAAACCAGTTCAGGCCGTAGGGTCAGTGACACTGTTACCTCTAAATGCAACGACGGATCATGTAACGAGTGTGGTGTGTTACGTGTCCGGTGTGGTGTGTAAAATCAAGTACTTCACGCTTTGTTTTCGGCTATTCCCAAATATCGATCGCAACATTTTCTTTTTTCCTTTCGTTTTCTTGTTTTGTAATTCTTTCAGTTTAGGTGGATGTTAAAAGGAGACATTTCAATCGCTTAATTCAGTGTCCCACATGGTTCCATTGTGGAAACCTTTTTTGCAACCTTTGACTACGTGTGCCCCATCCTTTCGTCAGAAGTCCAACACATGGATGGGACGCTTCCTGCTCCGTCCCCTGAGACATTAGGATATGATAAAGTCTACTGTGCTTATCTGGGCCAAATTCCGGTCCGCAAATGCGTCTCGACACGCTTTGCGACCGCACGCTCCCGAGTCAGAAGAGCTTCCAGCGCCGCAGCCGCCGATATGTTGACTCTAGATGGGTTTTGGAAACTGGAAACTAAGAAAAATTAGAGAAAATCTAGTAAGAAAGCCACATCGAGTCGGCTTTGGCGCTGGAAACCCGACTGACTCGAGCGCGTGCGGCCGCAAAGCGTGTCGAGACGCAATTGCGGACCGGAATTTGGCCCAGATAAGCACAGTAACACACTCTATTGTATTCTGTGCGGATTGAGAATTATTTTATTCAGTACGCATTACAAATGATCAACGTACAGAAAGACGTTCAACACCATGCAACATCGGCATGAATCCTGTAGAGACTTTGCGTTCTTCATTGGAGGTTGATGCAAACTCTGCGCACCTATGTTATAGCATATGGCTCCAAATTTGCGCCAACCTCCAACAGTGAGCGCGAAGTCTCTTCCGGATCCATACCGACGTTAAAGTTCGCGTAATTGTTCTAGTCTGATGAATGGACGGTGTGCGACGGTAGATCAACCTTTCGCAAATCGAATCCCCATTCTCCAGTGAAGCCGCCAACCCCGGACGGCCAGCCGCCTGGTCCATGCGTCAGACTGAATCGAAAACGGAAACCATATGTGAGTGTGACCAGTCAGTGACCGAAAATTGTGCTTCGACTTTGGTTTTGAGAAGTGTGAATGCACACGATTAGTGATTTTTTCCATTCGATTCAAATCGCGAAATTCAGACTAGAATATTTCCATTTGAATAAATCCTCATGTTTATTTGCTTCCTGTTTGGCTGAGCTTTTTGGTCCGTAAGTCATCTTTGTGGACTCTCATCTGGAACTGATGTGTTCGCCATGGTCTCATCCCTTCATCAGCAATACCTCTGTGACTTTCGTAAGGCACATTCAAACAGAAAGCCAAAAAAAGGTTTTTGGTCATTAACCATGCACTCTCTTCGACGCAGACGTCGGAAAACAACGTCAAGGACGTAAACTTCCATGAGTTAATGGACGCGTGTGGGCATCGGCCTTTGAAAGGTCTGAGGAATTGGTGTGGGACAAACGTCGGGTTAGCCATGTACCAATGAGCGGGCCAGAAACCAGATGTAAGTGTCATAATGGATGTGAATTCTGAGTGGAGAATATGCTTCCTTTTTTTCAGTATTTGTAAGATGACGGTTTTCAGATTCCTTCGAAGCACTGTTCTCGTGTAGTCTACCAGATCTTCCGTACTCCGGGGTGAACTCGAAGGTGAAAATTTCACTGGAATACTGTCTTTGAATGTGCATGGCGCGAACTGCATGGTGACTGTCACCTAGTCTCTCCTCATCTTTTTTTCCTCTGCATCACTACACTACTGGTGCAGTTTGCATGATTAGGTAGCGGAAGTGAGGTAGATCCTTTCCCAAGCAAACATCCTGATAAGCGTCTGAAACTATGAGCTAAGCCGCAATAGCTTAAGGAGTCTGTGTAATAAGCCGGCTAGATTGCCTTGCAGAGCATTTCAGAGGGTGCCAAACATCTAGCTCAAGCCTGATGATGAACCAACAGACGTAATCATTGAGATACTATTGAAATCACAAAGTTCGGAGGGGATCTATACCAAGCCATATGTGCTATCTCTTCGCAAGGTGCCGCTGAACTAATGAGATTACTACATTAAAGAAATTCGGTTTACTGAGAACGATTTGGTACGTATGCCGCAAAAAGCTTATTCAGTAGGTGCAGGCAATTAGCTCCCACCCGCTAGTTTGATCAGGGGCGGTAGTAATTTGGCCTTAAGTCAGAATTAAGAGTGATGAGCATCTTCCATTAATGTGGAGGTAATAGCTGTCCAAATGGAGAAATATCGCAATGTAAATGAGCACATGTCAAGTTGTTGGCAAAACTAGCAGAGTTGAGAGCCTGCGAACCACTCCTATCCATTCGATATGGGAGCAGCCCGACATTGCACTGCGCCATTGCGCCCAATAGTCTCTCGCTGATAAAGGGGATGAGATAATTCGCCAATGAAGGCAATGCATGGCAACTACACAGCCGGGGTTCGATCCACTGCCTGTGTTAGCGGAATGGGAGATCGCTCACTTAAAAAGAGCATTCGTAGATTTTGAATCAACGAATTGTACAACCTCTAAGAGTTTTCGGATAAACTGCTTCTCCAGATTTATTTATTCCGGATATTTTTAGTGAATGATAGCTCCGAATGAGTCCGCTGGATTTTTTTTGAATTGACGATTAAATTCGAAAATCAGACTTATGTTCAATTCCAAAGTGGCTGAAAGTTTTATCCGATTATTAAAGCCGAATTTTCGATTAAATTTCGAATAATAAAGAGATCCAATGGAGCTTTTTCTTGCTTGCTTATCATTGAAATGTCGCGTTCTGTTCAATTCTAGAAAGTCAAATTACAGCAGCCACCTTTTGAAAAAAAAGGGCAGCCCTACTTGGGGCAAAAAAAAACAGCTCATTTCTCGTTAGTTTCTTGATTTGAATTTTTACCAAATTTTTAAAATATAGTATTGTACAATATGTTACGCAAATTTAAGGCCAACTTTGCTAGAGCAATTTTTATTATTGAAGCAGATTTCTTTCCCTGCAATAGATCTGCTAAAACGACGACGGCGGCCCACCGATTCCAAACCTTGAGTTTTAAATGTAATGCATTACGGAATCGATACGTATGTTCCTTCGATGAATTAAGTTCATATAGGGCGATGTGAAGAAACCTATTGGCACTAGAAATGTCTTCGTTTCACAATGGTTTCCTAGCACATCAGCTGAAAGATTCAGAAAAAGTCCAGAAATTCTCGTCTGGTTAATTTCGCCCCGAAGCCGTTCAGTTCAGGGAGAAAAGTATAGAAAATGCTTCTCGATTACTTGTGCAATTAATACGAAACGCTTCATCGCAGGTGTGGCGCGCGCGATGATTCTTGCCGCAGATCCGGCGCCTGCGACGTTTCAGTGAATTGATTGCAAACGGAGTTCACCTCAAAAGCAAAGCGATTCCGGGGAAAAAGTGGTCGCAAGCCCTATCCATAATTGGCGATTTGAACCTTGAATACGCCTAGGTTCTCAAAAAGTGAAAAGAAAACTGAATGTGCAACAAAATTGCCTTTTTCGAGAAATCGAACCCTTTTTCACCAATTTATTCAATTTCCTTCGTTTTAACAGACTATAGCTCCGGTATTGTCATCGAAAACTGATAACCTATGTTGAACTCAAAAGGAAATGGTCTTATTTCACCTCTAACTGTCTTGGTTTACCTCCGTCTTGAAGTTTGAACGGGAGTTCTAAATGTACTCGGAGGACATTTTGCTCACGTCCAATTGAAATCTTTGTGTCTCTCCCACCACCCACTGTTTCTTGTGCTCTGGCCACCCTGCAATCAGTGACAGCCACCTGTCGCTGATGTTTCCAATCAGTGTCATCCATAAATTTGATGATGAGGTGTAGCTGATTTGGAACAGAGTTGCTCATTAAGAGTTGGCGCTTCTATGAGGGCATTCCCAGGTCACAACCAGCATGTTTGAGTTTGTGTAAGATTAAAGATAAGATGCAACTCAAATTAAAGATCTAAGTTGCATATTAAGCCAAATTACTACCGCCCCAGATGCTTTTTTTCCTTGCGAGGGTAGCCTCAAAGCAAGATGGGAACGATTCGTACTTTTCTCAAAGTGATCTCCTCACCATGTGTTAACCGCCCTAGCAATCTTGAATGGACAGAATCTTGTGCATGAGATAACCCAGATCAAATTGCGCAATGAAAATTTCACATTCTCCACTGACGCCGGAAATGATGACGACAGCGTCGGTGTGGCGGCAGCAGCGCATCGGCAATTCGCACACATTTGCTTTTGTTTGTGCAAACGCTAATAAATTATGACATATATGTGGGGGTATTTGTGCCCCCAGCAGAAGGAAGAGGCCAGTGTTGCGAACAGAGAAAAACAAAATGGCACCACGACCACGACAATGGATTACTTCCGGTGAAGGGTACATATGGAAACCTTCGGAGAAGGGAGTTCCACTTGAGAGACATTGAGGCATTATGAAGACTTTTTGGGCCTTCGGAAAGGGATCAGAAATCTCAGGAAGTTCTGTTAATGTGATTCGCCGTCGTCAACTGTGTTGAGACCAGGCTTCAATCATATGAGTTGTAGTGCTGGTGCACAAAAAATTGACAGCATGAAGTTTTCTATCTCATAGCATAGAATATCGGAAGACCTGATATTCCCTGTACAGTTCTACAAAAATTATGCTGCAGATCACCGGAAAGGGGACCCTAATTCACATGAATTTTCACTAAAGTTGAACTGAGTTGCTGCTCAGAGGGAAATTCAGATGACTTTCGCTAGATCTTTCCGCACACTTCTACTTTATAGTTCAATGTAAGACGGATAATTTTCAATTTTTTTTGTGGGCAACGCGTTCAAAGCTATGGAGTATGAGAAGAGTCTGACGATGCCAGTTGGACGTTGGCCCTCCAGCTGGCTTTCTTTTTCCCGCCCGTTTCACGACTTGGAACCTCCCTTTAGTTGTTTCTATTGTATTTTTATGCACGTCTGGGTTTAACCGTATGTTGTTGCTGTTGTGACGTTCGACTCCAATCCCGAAGGTGCTCCAAAGCCAATATGTCACTGGTCCCGTAGCGCAAGCTACAGTATGCCGAATGTTCAGGAACGCCGCGTGCGGAGCTTCTGCGACGTTGCTATAAGGCCTCTTTCAAAGTTCGATCGCTCTGCGACGCGACCGAATGAAAACACTGTGTATCGATCTGGTCGCGTCGCGCGATCTGGTCGCCGGCCTTTCAGACAAGATCGCGGAAAAAGTCGCCCAATCGCGCGATTGGGCGACTGAGATAGCCAGATCGCGTCGCCATGCAGTGCACGGCGACGCGACCGATCGCGGCGACCGCTTCATACGTCCTCGTTCAAATTCCTCTTTTTTTCACGTTGATTCAGGCAAAATCAGTATAAGTAGGCAAAACAATCAAAATACAAAACAATTATTATCTTAAAATGATTATTATCATTAAAAAAATCTACGATACACTTGAGGGTGACAATGAAACTAGGATCGAAACCACAATTGACAATGTAGTTCAATGGTCTAAACGAAACCTTCTCCCTCCTTCCACTCAAAAAAGTCAAGTATATACTACACCTGGGTAGAACTACTAATCCGGAAGGCGGGTACAATATCGATGGTTCAATACTCCAGCATGTTAACCTAGTTAAAGATTTCGAGTTTCTTGTCGATTCGAAATTGAATTTTGATAAGCATTTGGATAGTATTGTTGCGAAAGCTGAACAGAAACTTTTCCTTCTGTTCAAATCGCTGAAAACTAAAGGTCCATTGCTTTTGGTTACAGCCTATGAAATTTACGTTCGATCTGTTCTTGAATATGGTACCTGTATCTACTTTCCTCATTAAAAAACCTGCGTTGCCAAACTAGAAAGAGTGCAAAACAACTTCACAAGGAAGGTCTTCATAAGGTCTCTTGGCTTCACGTATAGGAGTAATCCCCATGGCATAGTGAGGAATCGTATGCTTAATTTGGATACTTTACATTACAGACGCAAAAGAAATGATTCAATTTTGGTATATAATATTATAACTGGAAGACTGGGTCTCAAAGCTCATTCATTTTTCAAACTGGTTGAATCAAATACTAGGGGAGAAAGGTTCAAGCTTAAATTCCGTCAGCCGCGCACCTCTTTGGGGCGCAGCTTCTCCATTTTCAGAGACGGCATGGAATACTTGAAGATGAGTCATACTGTTCAGATACCGATCAACTTCACTAAATTCAAAACACTTGTCAAAAATTACCTTCATTGTCAAGAAAGGATCTATCAATCGTTTTACGCTTTTTCCTTTCGAAACTTGTCATTTCTCAAGTTCCTCGATGTTTTCGTTGTTTTTCTCCCCTTTCTATGTTTCTACACGTCTGCAAGGGCGTGTAATAAAGTTAAAGTTAAATGGCAAAGCACAATGCACCTTTTTATCATAAATGGCTAGCCAATTGCGCGACACCGCGAACTTGAAACAGGCGTCGATTAGAATGTGTACGTAAAAGTGCGTGATCGCCAACTTCCGCGATTGGGCATTCAAACTTCCAAAATCGGCGATTTCCACGGCGACGCGACGGTCGCGTCGCCGTGCCCACGATCGCGTCGCAGAGCGATCGAACTCTGAAAGAGGCCTAATCGACACGGCGTCCGCTTGCCCAGTCTCGTCTCCAGCTGACTTCGTGAGTGGCCATATATCCTGTTGGGCCGTGGAACCGTTCGCAGTGGTGTCCTGCCTGCGCTCGACGACTCTAAGGCCGGGATCATACTTACCGCGACCAGCGACAGCGACAGTGCATATCGGGCATATCGATTTTTGTTCGACATTGATGGTAAACATTGCGTCGCGTCGCTCGTCGCTGGAAGTATGACTCCGGCACAGAACGAGCTGCTTTGGACAACTCCTGGATGATGTCAGCACCCAACGCCTTCGAGGACAATGTTCCCGGCGCTCGTCACTCAAGTAACCCTAGGGTCACCTGTCTGGCCTTCACGCAACGTGGACACCCGATCTCGTTGCGCATACCAATGATACGCGCTGGTGCTTGCTGTTCTGGGTCAGAGCCATTTTACCTAAGCGCCGGGGCGAGGCCCGCCTTAACTAATACTATGAGCATGTGTATATTATGTGCTGTTGTTTTACCATCAAAGTGGGTTGTTATCGTAAACATATGCGCCGATGATATTCATTTGTGTACGGAGTATATCGTCCCATCGAGTATGTTCAATATTGGTTGGTCAAAATGCTGATTGGAACCGCGGAGAGCGGAATTGCATGGTATGAGCCTTCAACAGTGACAATGATAACCCCGCATGCGGGTATGGCGTCATTCCCTCATAGTTGTTGTTAGAAGCTGTAGAGTCATCGCACCGCAGGTTACCATGTATCTACCTAGGTTAGGTTCGGTATTCTCAACCGCGTGGTAGTCTACGGCGAGAAAACGTTCACTCAAGTTCTCTGATATTAACCTTAGCGCGGCCACGGGACCCAGACCCCTCGTCCACCGATGCGACAAAACCGTAGCTTTGTGAGAGAGGTCCGCGTCGCGACAGTTGCTCTGAAGTGTCTTTATGATCACGTACAGAGTTTTCAGCTAAGGGGTGGTGTCCTTTGCGCTCTAATTTGATATTTGACTCAATCGCTTCGAGGCTATCTTGGTTTTTAGTTACACAATATTCCAAAGAAGAAATCACAAGGAAAAGATATTGGGTTCTACCTTCATATTGATAGGAATTAGCACTCCTCCGTAAAATTTCAGATGCACATCAATGGCATTCAAATCTCATCATAAAGGATACAGGAAGAAAATCATTGTGTGCGAAAAAGAAGAGCGATCATCAGGAAAGCCCAGAATCACTCCGTTACGGGAAAATAAAAGCCCTTTTTCTGCTTTTTTTGTGGTTACGTGAAACAGTCTCGCGCGAGGGAGATCACTGTGCCGCCCTTTGAATACAACACAGCCTTGCCGAGGGCAGTTCAGTAACCTCATTCTCAACCGGAAAGTCCTGAATCTTCTCGTTTGCGTCAAAAATTATAACGGAAGAGCTCGAAAATGCCGGAAACATGGAAACAGAATAAAAACAGAGTACTGTAGTAAACTTCTCTAAATTGAATTGAGATTACCAAGAAGACCGTCTGAAAATTTTTTGGATCGTCTGTAGGATGGTCTAATGGTGTGGTGAATGAAAACACGAAATTAGGACGAGAAAACGTCCTAAGACCATTTCATTTTTTCGAGATGATCTCAAGGGCACAGTCCAAGCTCAGGGACGAAATCCGAGATTTCCACATAATTTTGGAGTAGACCCACCCCATATAGCACCTGCCAAGTGCGACCTTTCGATTCCTTCGAATGAGCGAGATATATGGAGAAGCCAGCCTGGGGCGCTCATACCAGGAAGCCACTTTGGCACGCCCCTTTTACGATCTTTCGAGTTCAACAGCGGCAAGATCAGCGATGCTTTCCTACCAGTAGCCCTGTTCTTCCTTCATTATCAGCCTCACTCTTTACTCAGGTCGGTTCGCATACATCGGTTGCAAATGACGGGAGTTATGAGCCTCGGACAACTCGTCCACCATGCTTCCGGAGCACAATTTCTAAGGGGTCATAACTTCGTTACTAGGGGGTCTTGTACGATTCCAAAGACATCATTGGAATCAAAGTGAGACCGTTTTCAAGATAGGCAGAAATACAGAGAAACGATTCTGAGATTGGACTGTGCCTTTAAGTGACAGGGGCTCTCTCCACACCGAGGGAGAAGTTGTCCCGCCTTTGGCGGCTCTAGTTCCACTCAGGACCACTTCGCTCGCGTTGAGTAGCTTTATGCTTCAAACAACAAAAACGGGACAACTCCTCCCTCGGTGTGTAGATAGCCCCTGTCCGTGATCTTAATTTCGCCAACTTCGCTGTTATGTATCGTTTCCGTTTTTGATTTAGTCTGACGCATGGACCAGGCGGCCGGCCGTGCGAGGTTGGCGGCCTAACTGGAGCATGGTGTTTGGATTCGTGCGGGGTGATCTACCGTCGCAGCCCAGTCCATTCATCACACTCTACTTGAAATAGCGCATGTTTTTCAGGAGTCTCTTGAACTTCTGATAGTTCCTCTAAAATTAAGATGAGACTACTCGGAAACGCACGCATTCTCGCAAGTTGCTGACCTCAATTTTGATATCATCTTTAAAAATGGCGTAGACTTGACGCGTCTTCTCATCTTAAGTTCGCGTTTTCGCATGAGAATCGTATACTTCACTCCACCATTAGGATCCTCTGACAGATCGTCTTGAACTCTTATCCAGACGATCTTTCCAGTTAGCCTTCACTCGATTGAGAGGAGGTTTACCACAGCTCATAATCTTGATGATCACGATAGCTGGAAATTTTTCAGCACCATATACAACAAAGATTAGCCACGAGAATTGAGATAGACATGAGAAATAATAGGCGATAGTGTAATCGAATCAATTTCGAAACATAATATGTATGACGCAATTGGTGAGTCTGTCAACTGCGTAGGTTGCCTGACGTGTTCCCGCTATGTGTAGTTAGTCAACATTCGACAGGAATGAAGGGGAATAGGGACTATAAATTTGATCTTCAATAAGGTTAGAGTACTTCTACATATTACAATCACTTTACAGAAAATGCATAACGACTTGGAGAAGAAACACGGAAAAGATGGAGAAAAGAATGGGCAGCCTTCTGACTTTTCAAAACAGCCGACCTGAACTTCGCACTCACAAGCTCAACTCAGCAGTACTCCCTGTGCTCTGCCGAAACATGGGCCGACACAGCGTCAAGAAGATTTCTGCGAGTTATCCACGGATAGTTCAAGCAAGACCATTCCGGACTTCGTAATGAAATCTTCCTGCCTACTAGGTGTACCCCATTAAGGTCAATTTTCAACAGTTGATGGGAAGAGTCGACGATAGATAAACGAAAAATCAGCCAAATGAGTTGCCGTCTCACCACACAAGAATGGAAGAGTTGTCTCGTTTTTTGCGGTTCGAATCAAAGCCTAGCTCGCTCGGATGAGTCCGGGCGGAGAAAACAGCGGAGCGGTCTGTCATGTCAAAACATAACAGTGATAAGAAGGTTTCGACATGATAAGCCCGATAAGCCTCACTTCGACCGGCTCAAAATGAAGGAGCTAGGCTATACCTTCGAGACCACATCTTCCAGATCATATGGAATACCTAATGCAACGAGTTCCGCCAAATGAGGCCGGCCTTCCAACAGCCATCTTGCATCAAATGAGAAAAGAAAAAAGCTCAGACAATGGGATTGCCGGACCGCCGGCATTTGCCTGGCGAGCGAAAACCATTTCCGGTGTCCGCCAGCTTTTAGCCGGCGGACTTCCAGAACCCTGCCGGCGGTCCGCTGAGACGCTGGCCGACCGCTGGCGGTCTTTTGGCTACTACCTGGCGCTTTCGCTGTTTAGCGATCACTTGACTCCGGCCCGCCTGTATTTCGGGAGACCAATGGGTCGGGATGGGTCCCTTAAAGCAGATCGTTAATTAGGATATTGCCTACGTAACGGCCTGAGGTAAAGCATCCACTCCACCTCCACCCCCCATAGCCGGGGGAGGGGGGTGGAGGACTTCACCCAGCTGCCAAAGTATGCTGGCCTCCGAAGAGTGACTACAGGTCCGGCATCAGGCCCCCGTTAGACTTGGTCGAAAAACCGGCTGAGTCCGACTGAGTCCGCGGTGGGAAACCCGTCCTCGACCGTCTGCAGCCGACTGAGTCCGATTGCCCCCAGCGCCACCCAGTTCCTCTGCGAAACACGCAATCGATAGTCAGCGGGCAGCAGTAGGTGGGGCAGAGCGCAGATGACGAGAGTCGGGATACGGCGGGACTCGGCAGGCCGCAGTCGGCCGAAGAAAATGCACGCAAATCACGTGAGAAACTCCTATATCGACCGGATGGGGTGAGGATGATTTCGGTTGGGACGCAGCGAAACTCAGTGGGACTCAGACGGTGCATTGGCCCCGCCCTTGTACGCATGAGAACCATCAGTATCGATCGGGGGGATTCCGGTTGCAAGAAAACTGTCGCAGTCGGACTCAGCGGGTTTTTTTTTTGCACCCGTCTCCCACGAATTCGGTGCGTACCGACCCGGTGAGACTTAGTAGATCCACCGACTCTGACAGGGACCTCAAAGTGCCGAGTGAGCACTCATTGAACTGAGTCGCCTTATATACCGCCTGGGCTTATCAATGAAATCAGTGATCAAATTATATGACATGTCGAAACGAGCCGGCAGGAGTAAACTCTCACGAATGCGAGCCATAAGACGACTCTGCGCCAAGCGAATGCCACTGGGCGGCAGGGCGCCAGCCAAGTGCCGATTGGAGGATAACTGCGCTTTCATGCGCTCGATAATTTCGAGGTGTGATGGTCATTGCCAGCTGAATGCAAGTTATCACGCAGCTTCTGGGCAACTGGCACATTTTCGCCAGCCGTCCGCCGCTGGCATTGAATGAAATGCCAAGTGTATGCCGCCTGTTGGCCTCGTGATTGCCATTGGCCAGCTAAATGCCAGCTGTCCCCCAGCTGTTGAGCAACTGGCGAATCCATGCCGGCGTCACACGAGTATCCTCTTGCCTCGGAGTGAAATTTATTTCCGTTCATCGCGTGCGTCTGCGCGCGTATGCTGCGTCTCCTTCTCCCCACGCTTTCTCGCTGTCTTTGCCATCGCTCCGTACAGACGCGCAAAGGAACAGAGTAAATTTGGCTACGAACCAGTGGATAAGTACAGTGCGTTCGGAAATGATAGGGACACCTCTAAAAAATGAAATTTTCAGAAAATTTATGGGAATGGTGATGAATACTGTTCATCAATGAATTCAGCGTGATAAAAAACCTCTGTTCGCAACTTCCTTGAAACCGTGCGTAATTTCATAAGATTTTTCCTTTACATTCAGAAAATTTCACCGTTCGGAAATGATAGGGACACCTTGCAAAAAAATGGAATTTTTCACTTCTAACAAAATTTCCCGTTACAAGTTCACTGTATGAACGCAACACGAGGACACCCAACATCTTTATTCCAATCATAGGCCGTGGTACATCGCTTACTGTTTCCGAACAAGCCCAAATACGTGCCCTCAACGCTGCCGGGCTGAGCCAACGTCTAATTGCCTCCCAGCTCGGACGTTCCACCAACTGCATCAGCCAGTTCCTACGAGATCCAGACTCCTACGGCTTGCCGAAGAGTCCTGGACGCCCAAGAAAGGTCAGCGGCAGGGATGCACGGAGGATAAGCCGACTCTGCTCAAACAGTAGTCTGTCTCTCAACCAAGTGAGGGCTCAGTTGCCGCTCAATGTGTCGAAGAGTACTGTTTGGAGCGTCGTAAACGCAGACGAAAACATTGTCCGCCAAGTGATGAGGAAGGCTCCATCACTCTCAAAAGCCCACAAAGTAGCTCGACTCCGGTTTGCAAGGAACAACATGGCAACAGACTGGTCAAAGGTGAGGGATTCTCTAAAAACCCGATAAATTTAAAAAGATAAAGGCAACATGTTCCAGGTAATTTTCTCCGACGAAAAGAAGTTTAACCTTGTTGGACCTGACGGTGCTCGATGCTACTGGAGAGATCTTCGCAAGAATCCGATGGTATTTAGTCGAAGAAATTTCGGAGGCGGTTCGCTGATGTGTTGGGGAGCATTCTGCAGCGAAGGTGTTTTGGAAATCGCCTTCACTTCGTGTCGGATGGATTTGGAGGAGTATCAAGAAACATTGCGTGCGCATCTTCTGCCGTTTTTCACTGGAAACAGGCGTCAACGCTACATTTTCCAGCAAGATAACGCTGCGGTCCAGATCCACAAAGGCGTGGCTTCAACAAAACCGAGTTCGCGTGATGGAACGGCCCGCGTGTAGTCCTGACTGCAACCCGATAGAGAATATCTGGGGCATAATTGTGCGCCAGATTTACGCGAATAACAATCAGTATGGGACCGTATACGAGCTATAGGCCGCTGTACTCGAAGCCTGGAGAAGTTTGGATAAAAATGTGATATCCAATTTGACCACTTCTATGCCGAATAGAATTTTTGAATTGATTTCCAACTCTGGAGGTGCGATATCATATTAGATTTCATGTATGTGTTGATCCTTGTTTGATAATTTTTGTTTTTTGATAGTGTCCCTATCATTTCCGAACGACGAATAATGTGATAATTTGAAATAAAATATTACATTATTATGCTATTGTTATAGAAACAAGTGAACATAGATTATTTACCTTGCTGAATTCATTTATGAGCATTACCGAACGCCGCACGCAATTTAAACATAAAGACTGTGGTTTTCAGGGGTGTCCCTATTATTTCCGAACGCACTGTATATCATTGCAACCGTCATGTCCATTGCAACGGAGACTTGAACTGGGCAGAAAGCATCGGTCAGGTGAAATCATTTTGCAGTGATTGACTATGAATTCTCTAGGGCCACAGGACCTTCAAGGAACTGACCACTAGATTGTCGGTAACCTGCACTCATTCTGCTTTAAGAACTGAATAGAATTGGTTTTCATTGACGGTTCAGAAAACGCTGCTTTTTCTTTTCTCGTGCATAAATATTCCATGGGAATGAACGACCGCATGCACTTCTTTTTTCCATGCGCCGTGAAATATTGCCGTATTTCACAGCCACGGAGCAATTTCATGGGGAAGAAAATCCAAGGGTGTTTTACGTATTATTTTGGAACAGCACTATCTCAGAAAAGTTGAATTCAAATTCCAGAGCAAAATCTGTCTGGTAAACAGATTCTAACATAACCAGTCCGGTGATGCGATCAGACAAAAAACAGCCGAAAACAAAGTGTCAAATTTCGCAGTCAATTTATTCGGCGTGGAAAATCTACGCATCGAAAAACAAGAGAAAACGGTTAATGATCGTCTAAAGGTTCCTACGTGGAACTTGAGTAATTCAATCTCGAGGATCACATTTTCTGCTCATGTTTTTCCTGAAAAAACAGCCATAACATCAGGTAAAATACAAGTCCCCAACCAATAATTCTCAGGGGACTGGTCCCAAGGAGACAAAGGATCGACAACAAGTCGCAGACGCCGTTTCCAACGAAATCCATAACTATTTACTGTCGTTCTCTGAGCCATATTTCAGCCCGCAATCTCAGAAAAATCAAAACAACCTACTTGTAATATAAATGTATACTCTGTTTATCTTTAATTGCACAAAAAACGGTCCGCCAATAGTCCTCTAATGGGCCGGCTAGCACCGTAGTTCCCGTCCACGACGCGTTCTCGGCAGACCCGGGTGTGCACCGGGGTGTGCTGAGCGATCGATTCATCAATGCCGTCACTCGGCCACCCCCCCTCCCATGTGCACACCAGGGTCTGCCGATAACGCGTCGTGGACGTAAACTACGGTACTAGCCGGCCCATTAGAGGCAATGAATATAACCACAGTTTTTTGTGCAATTAAAGATAAGCAGAGTATAACTTACTTTAATGTCTCAAATAACTTACATTTATACTGCGTGTAGCATACATTTATATTACATGTAACTTAAATTAATATTGCATATAAGTTACACTTATGTTACATGTAACTTACATTTATATTTTCAGTATGGGTGGCCATCACATGACGTAGACGACACGCGATGCAGACAACACGCGACGCAGAGAGCGCGTCCTAGACCAGGCACTACGCTAGAATGCTGTGCAGGGCCTTCTCTGCTGGTGCGGGGTCAAGTCCCTAAAACTTGGGTAATTGAACCAACAGCAACGCCAATCGTAAGCCTGACCCCGCGAGTGCGTCGCACATCAACCTTGGAAAAATCTTGTCGGCCGATTTAAGTTACTTGCGACTTATATTGTGCCATTTAAGTTACATGCGACATATCGGAGGCGCACTGCACACAGTGTCCTCTCAGAAATCGAAAACAAGTTACTTGGAACATTATCTGAGCCGATGTTAATTACTTGCGACTTATCTCAGGTCATTTAAGATACATGTAACATATCGGAGACGCACCGCACGCAGTGTCCCGCCGATATGTTACATGTAACTCAAATGACCTGAGATAAGTCGCAAGTAACTTACAACGGCTCAGCTATGTTACAAGTAACTTGTTTTCAGCCTTTTATGTTACAAGTAACTTGTTTTCATTTTTCTGAGTTAGCGCACTACGGCATTTGCATCATGCGACACGTGAGAATCGTGCTGGGACCACCTGGTCCTGGCACGAATCACATTTCAGCCAGCACGATTATCACGTGCCGCATGATGCAACAGCCGTAGTCAGCAATCGCGGACCGGGATTTGGCTGAGAAACGATAGTATGTACCTCCAATTACGTTTTAGATGTATGTTTGTAGCTGCTGAGGAGTTCTCTGGACCGAGTTAGGCGGGTTTCCTCAGTTGAGTGCCAAGGTAAGGGCACGCCTACCAGGCATTTTTCAGGGTGTTCAGTGGCCGTATTCATGAAACTACGGGAGCCTCCCGGGAGCGTTCCAACTCCGCCAGCCCCATACATCGGCTGGCTCCAGAAACCCTCCCGGGAGGCTCCCGTAGTTTCATGAATACGGCCACAGAAAAATGATTTCGGATTTGGCTCAAACTTTTTTTCTGAGGGTTATGCGGAGTTCTGAACACGAAATGGAGGTCCAGTTGTAGATTTTCAAAAAATTTGGTTGAGTTCGGCACAAATACTCACCCGGGAAAATTTTCGTGGCGAAATGCGACTTTGTTATGATCTGCAAAACGCAATGATAGATTTGTCTCCAAACTTCCATCTACAGGTTATTTGGAGTACTAAACACGAATCTGAGGCCGGTTTCTCGATAGCTTATGTTAAGTTAAGGTCGGTATACGGCGGTAGTTTGGTAATTGTCTCAGATTTGGCTTAAAACTGTTCTGTTGTGGGTTTTCTGGGCTGCTCAACACGAATTTTAAGCCTATTCATCAAAAATTTTGAAATACTAAGGTGGGTTAGCTGACTTGGAAACAATTTTTGTGGACACCTCGAAAATTACCTGATCGACAGGTAACCTTACCTTCCCGCTCAACAGATTAACCCGGCCATAACTCGGTTCAGAGTCAATATTTTTCACGTAGGTCAACTCAAAATGTATACTGAGGATCTGAACTGTGGTACATTCATTAAGAATATTCCTGAATATTGAATCAGTATCTCTGATAAATGCAAAAAAAGGCTTCGTAAAGATCAATCCCCTCTAGTACTGGGTGAGAGACGAGATGCTTACCCCTGCGCCACGTCTCTACCAGCGGCGTTATTGTAACACTGAAACATGAAGGCTGGAAACAAGTACTTGTAGCATATCTAAGCACATGTAAGACGCTTGCCTATCATCTCGCGCCATCTAAGTAATATGTAAAATATCGATGGGATCTCAGAAAAAGGAAAACAAGTTACTTGTCAAATAAAGGGCAAAAACAAGTTACTTGTAAAATATCTAGGACCATGTACAGTTCGCATGGATCCTAGTCATACTTTGCGTTCCCGATTGAAGGTTGGCGCAAGCTCACTGCCATATCCTATAACATAGGTGAACCGAGCTTGCGCCAAACTTCAGTGGAGAACACAAAGTGTATCTCTAGGATCCATGAAGACTGTAAGATACTTGCGACTTATCTCAGGCCTTTTAGGTCACATGTAACATATCGGCGAGATTTTGCGAGCAGCGCGCCCGCGATATGTCGCGCGTGACTTTAATCTTCCAAGATAAGTCTGATATTTCTATGCCATCGAGGTTGATAGGTGGAATTTTTATTCTCGGCCTGAAGTTTCGACCTTCACGTCTTCATCAGAGGCCTAAAAAGTGGATCGAGATCAACCGAATTCGCGATTCTACGCTACCAAGCGCTTCTACTCACTCCGGCAGTTCTAAAACACAGTGAGGAGCAGTGGAGAGACACTCGAAAAGGGGGGATTGGTAACCCACTTCGCGAATCCACCTTTAAGCGGAATAGGTCCGCTGCCACTGTTAGTAGTCGAGTAAGCAAGAATGAGATGTAACGTGCTTCCCTCGTATTGATACAGTTAGGGAAAAACATGTTACAACTCAGTGTTGAGCAAATGGCAAAGGATCACTGGTTATCATGGGTCGCTCAACTCTGCTGTTCATTAGTGGGTCCTTTACGTGAATCCAAAATGCCTCCAACGTTTTTCGTGCCGATATTTCAGTAAAGGACCCACTAATGAACAGCAGAGTTGAGCGACCCATAATAACCAGTGATCTCTTGCTATTTGTTCAACACTGTGAGTTGTAACATGTTTTTCCCTAATTGTATCAATACGAGGGAAGCACGGTACATCTCATTCTTGCTTACTCGACTACTAACAGTGGCAGCGGACCCATTCCACTTAAAGGTGGATTCGCGAGGTGGGTTACCAATCCCCCCCCTTTCGGGTGTCTCTGCACTGCTCCTCACTGTGGTTTAGAACTGCCGGAGTGAGTGGAGGCGCTTGGTAGCGTAGAATTGCGAATTCGGTTGATCTCGATCCACTTTTTAGGCCTCTGATGAAGACGTGAAGGTCGAAACGTTAGGCCGAGAATAAAAATTCCACCTATCAACCTCGTTGGCATAGAAATATCGGACTCATTAAACGATGCCGAGGTTTGAAGAAAGAAGAACATCGAGAATACTCTTCCAAGATATGTTACAAGTTACTTGTTTGAACAGATTCAAAGTTAGGGCGAATCGACGGAAGGCAGTTTCAAGGGAACTATTCGAGGAACTTCCGGAGCCAGGATTACTCAGAAAAATTGAAACAAGTTAATTGTAACATAAAAGGGCGAAAACAAGTTACTTGTAACATATTTGTGCAGATGTAAGTTACTTGCGACTTACCTCAGGTCATTTAAGTTACATGTGACATATCGGTGGGATACTGCGTGCGCTGCAACCCTGATATGTTACATGTAACTTAAATGACTTGAAATAAGTCGCAAGTAACTTACATTAGTTTAGATATGTTACAATTAACTTGTTTTCGGTATCTGAGAGGACCCTGCGTGCAAAGCGCCTCTGATATGTTACATGTAACTTAAATGGCACAATGTAAGCCGCAAGTAACTTAAACCGGCCAAGAAAATATTTCCAAGGTTGTTGTACGACGCACTCGCCGGGTTAGGCTGGCTTACGACTGGCATTGCTGTTGGTACCAGGCCGTCCAATAATTCCTGTCCGAAAATTTTCAAAATTCTATAAATTTCCTTAGAAGTGTTATAATATCAGGCAAGTGTAAGAACCTTCTAGAAGGTTCTCCAAAGTTCTACGCTAGGGGTATATAAGGCGCAGTCGCCGCGTCTAGCTACCAGTACAAGCTAAAATGGACCAAGGTCGAATTCGTACGTTCGTGTACTACGAGTGGCTGCTGGGCAACGACATGGGCACCGCGGTCGCCAACATCTGCAGAGCGTGCAAGGGGGATGCAGTGTCCCAACGCACAATCAGCCGCTGGTTCAATCGCTTCGAGAGCGGCGACAAGAGCCTCGAGGACAGGGAGCACAGCGGGAGGCCTTCCACGGTAGATGATGACGAAGTCCGTCGCTGTATCAAGGAGAAGCCGGAAGCCACCACCCGTGAACTTGCGACGACGCTCGGCTGCAGCAAGTCCACCATCCACAATCGACTCAACTTACTCGGCTACCACAAAGTTCTGGCCCGTTGGATCCCCCACCGTCTGACGGACGCCAACAAGGAGAGCAGCGTGGCCGTCTGCCAGTTCCTCCTCCTTCGTCCGCATCGCAAGGAGTTTCTCGGGGACTTGGTCACTGAGGATGAGAGCTTGGTCCTCCACGACAACGTCGCCCGCCGTGCCGTCTGGATCCCGCGCGGAGAAGAGCCGCCGACGACGCCGAAAGCCGACCTGCACCCGCTGAAGATCATGCTTTGCTGCCGGTGGGACACCAGGGCATGCTGTACTTCGAGCTGCTCCCGCTCGAGAAACTAGCCGCCGCCATCCGAAAAAAGCGTCCCCGACGGGCCTCGGTCCACCAGCTGCACGGCAACGTGCGCCCCCACGCGGCGAAGGAGACCCAGCTGAATTTGGCGACGCTCGGCTGAGAGACGGTTGCCCATCCGCCGTATTCCCCGGACCTCGCCCCCTTCGACTACCACTTTTTCCGCCCGCTGAAGCTTTGGCCGGAAGAAAATTCACCAACTACGACAACCTCAAATCCGACACCGCGGACTTCTTCGAGTCGCAGCCCCCGGAGTTCTGGGCGAAGGGCATCGGCGACCTGCCCAATCGGTGGGCCACTGTTGTGGATAACTGTGGTGATCATATTGTTGATTAGACTTGTTTTTCAATAAAGTTGAAAAAAATTAAAAATGGTGAAATTTTCGGACAAGAATTATTGGAAAACCTGGTACAATAACCCAAGTTTGAGGTACTTGACCCCGCACCAGCAGGGAAGGCCCAGCACAGCATTTTTTGCGTAGTGTGTGGTCTGGGACACGCCCTCTGCGTCGCGTGTCGTCTGTGTCACGTGATGGCCACCCACAGTGAAATTTCGAATGTAAGTTACATGTAACATAAGTGTAACTTACATATGATATAAGTTCAAGTTACATGTAATATAAATGTATGTTACATGTAATATAAATGTAAGATACTTGAGACATTCACGTAAGTTACAGTTATACTACAAGTAACTTATTTTGATTTTTCTGAGTAGGAGGGGTGTTGCTGCCGATCCAAGTACCCAAGTTTAAGGTAATAGACCCCTCAGTTGCAGAGAAGGTCCCGCAGAGCGTTTTCCGCTTTGCGTTGCGGCTGGAACGCGTGGGGACAGAGATGTGACGAGATAGGGCCGGTGTTGGATACCCAGGTGGTCCGTACTTTGAGCCACTACTCTTTTATCATATGTAAGGATCACTAACCATAGACATTTCAACGAATGATTTACCGGTTTGATTACATATTGCAAAGTTAAGCAATTTAATAACAGCAATAGTACTAAGACAATTTGTTATTTATATACAGGAATGACAACGAGCTCATAAAACAACTGAAAACCTATCACAAAATAGACACCGCGCAATTCAACTTTCAGGTCAGACGTTCAGAAACGTGGCTTTCCGCCACCTCAGGTAGGTTCCTCTAAGTCCACAATCCCGCAACACACATGCGGAAATCCGACTAATCTGAAAAAGGAGCCTGAAATATCACATCGTCAATCACTTCTAGAAGGGGTCTACCTTATGCGTTTCGCGAAACCACAGAAATGGGACCGTCTAGATATTTGGCGAGGGCGTGAAGCTTAGCACGTACTAGTCCCAGATTACAATTCTTTGAGGCCTGCAACTTGGTTAGTGGATTTTTCACGTGCAAATAAGCAAAGGTACCATAAACGCTCGTTGACGTGAATGAGATAACAATGTAGACGGACCCTTACTGTGCCACAACGTCTACTGTATTGGAAGCGACGAATAGGAGTTAGGATGACCCTAGTTAAACAATGCTGAGATGCAAGCTCGCAAATTCTCACTCCCTACAAACGAAAGGAAGCAACTGATAATAAGGGGTACTAGAGCTACCAGATAGGACTACAGTACTCCTATTTGTTATGTTACCCTGGAGGCATTTTGGATCCAGGCGAACGATCCAAAAATCAATCGGAAGGGGGAATGCCTATATATAGCCGGAGAACTCAAGCCCTACCTCAGACTCGCATTCTAACGTCGAGAGGTAGCGGCACCATCACCGTTCCGCTTCAACAATTCGTTCTATGTTGTGATTCTCCTAGCGTGCTTCCTGACAAGGTACGGTTATCTCCTGGTTTCTTCACTTTTGACGACGTTTGGGAAATAGAGTTCTTCGAATTGGGTAGAGTTTAGTCGACATTTGACCGGATAAGCGCATTTCTGATTTGCTTCTTTCAGGCTCTGAAGACGGCGATTCCGCCGAAACGTACGTAAGCCAGTAAATCCATCTGCCAACCTCGTGTCCGAGTTCAAACAGAAAAATCACGACTGTTTCATCATGCCGAGGTTAATAGAGAGTCGAGCATGGAGACTGATGCGAAATGTCCCAACTCAATTCCATCGACTCGTCAAGGAAGTATTATCACTGAGACAAAAGATAGTCTCAGCTAGACAATCCGTTCATTTCCTGCGTCGCTGCCTGCAGAACCGTATCGTGCCGAACTTCATTGCTCGAAAACGCCTACGAGATCTATGCGGCAGCCGAGACAACGATCGACAAGTCCTCCAGATCGAATTGCGACTACTACGCATAACACTCCGGGAAAGAAGAGATCACTTGTTTTCTATGTTGAATAAGTGCATGTATAAGGAGTCATTTTGTGTTAAATATTTGGAGGGTCGTGTCTGGCAGAGAATAGTGGACGGATCAAAGACGATCTGTGACACTATCCGGTCTAATGTAAAACAAACCCTACAAGAAAAGTTCGAGGGACTTTTGAGTACTTCTCGTGGCCGAGAGAGGGAGTCTTCGAGTGCCGTGTCTTCACGGAACCCTAGTGGTCGCACAGTGAATGTTACAGAAGCGGAACCTATCTCTACTCAATCTCGAGTTACGGTTTTAGGTGATTTCCAACTATCCGAAAACGCTCGTTCAGTTTTGGAAATGGGTCCCAGTTTCTCGCCATCTCAATCAATATCTACCATCACAATGCGCAAAGTAATTTGTAGTCTTCACGGACTTCAAGACCGGCTGCGCTATAGAGCTAACATGGGTAATGCAATATTACCGGCGCCAATCAGAACTTTACCGCAAATTCCCTTCCCCAATACATTTTTCAAGCAACAAGAACCCAACCTAAGTTCTGATCTATCAAAAAGGGGTCTTCCAAGCAAAAGAGGTTTGGTTGGCGTCAGAAACGTTCCAACAAAAAGGGAACAATAATTAAGTTGAATGAGGAGAGTCTACAAGTGAACAATATTCTATCAAAAAGGGTTTTCCAAGCAAAGAGGTTTGGCTGGCGTCAGAAACGTTCCAACAAAAGGGAACAATAGGTAAGTAGAATGAGGAGAGTCTACAAAAGTGAACAATATTTTCTGAGACTGATTTTCCTGGCCGATACTTCTTAACAGCAAAACAAACCGTTGCGGAGTTCTACACGGAAGCACTCTGTGGTTCCAAAACTCGTCTTGACTACACGAGAACCGTTAAAAAGTATGTGCATGTAAACCTAATACTTACCATCAGAATAGAAGATGATGCCAAAAACACAGACGGACGGTTAGCTCCAGCTGCTACGAGAAGCGAAACCAAAGTGCAGCACCTAATGAGAATATTTTCTTATATTCTCGTCAACGAATAGAAGTCCATTCTTGGAAACCATTGAACTCTTCCTCTAGAAGTACCACAACGGTTTGTTTTGCTGTTAAGAAGTATCGGCCAGGAAAATCAGTCTCAGAAAATATTGTTCACTTTTTGTAGACTCTCCTCATTCTACTTACCTATTGTTCCCTTTTTGTTGGAACGTTTCTGACGCCAGCCAAACCTCTTTTGCTTGGAAAACCCTTTTTTGATAGAATATTGTTCACTTTTTGTAGACTCTCCTCATTCAACTTAATTATTGTTCCCTTTTTGTTGGAACGTTTCTGACGCCAACCAAACCTCTTTTGCTTGGAAGACCCTTTTTTGATAGAATTGTTCACTTTTATTGATATTACGAAGTAATATCCTGAAAATCTTCAATAATTCTCGAATAGCATGGATTGCTATAATAATCAGTAAGCAACAACCTTGTTGCGCACGCTACAAATGAAGCGCTACTCACTTTCCACGACGTCCTGATGATGTCAGAAAATGCCCTATGCACTTGGCACCACCTTGGCACGACGTCCTGATGACGTCACCAGATGCTTTATGCACTTGGCACGACGTTCTGATAACATCATCAGATGCTATGTGTACTTTACATGACATCCTGATGACGTCATCAGATGCCCTATGTACTTTACATGACATCCTGATGAAGCCATCAGATGCCCTATGTACTTTACATGACACCCTGATAACGTCATCAGATGCCCTATGTACTTTCCATGACACCCTGATGACGTCATCAGATGCCCTATGTACTTTACATGACACCCTGATGACGTCAACAGATGCCCTATGTACTTTACATGACACCCTGATGACGTCATCAGATGCCCTATGTACTTTACATGACATCCTGATGACGTCATCAGATGCCCTATGTACTTTACATGACACCCTGATGACGTCATCAGATGCCCTATGTACTTTACATGACACCTGATGACGTCAACAGATGCCCTATGTACTTTACATGACACCCTGATGACGTCATCAGATGCCCTATGTACTTTACATGACATCCTGATGACGTCATCAGATGCCCTATGTACTTTACATGACACCCTGATGACGTCATCAGATGCCCTATGTACTTTACATGACACCCTGATGACGTCATCAGATGCCCTATGTACTTTACATGACATCCTGATGACGTCATCAGATGCCCTATGTACTTTACATGACATCCTGATGACGTCATCAGATGCCCTATGTACTTTACATGACATCCTGATGACGTCATCAGATGCCCTATGTACTTCACGTGACACCCTGATGACGTCATCAGATGCCCTATGTACTTCACGTGACACCCTGATGACGTCATCAGATGCCCTATGTACTTCACGTGACACCCTGATGACGTCATCAGATGCCCTATGTACTTTACATGACACCCTGATGACGTCACCAGATGCTTTATGCACTTGGCACGACGTTCTGATGACATCATCAGATGCTATGTGTACTTTACATGACATCCTGATGACGTCATCAGATGCCCTATGTACTTTACATGACATCCTGATGAAGCCATCAGATGCCCTATGTACTTTACATGACATCCTGGTGAAGTCATCAGATGCCCTATGTACTTTACATGACATCCTGATGACGTCATCAGATGCCCTATGTACTTTACATGACACCCTGATAACGTCATCCAGATGCCCTTATGTACTTTCCATGACACCCTGATGACGTCATCAGAATGCCCTATGTACTTTACGCGACACCCTGATGACGTCAACAGATGCCCTATGTACTTTACATGACACCCCTGATGACGTTTCATCAGAATGCCCTATATACTTACATGACATCCTGATGACGTCATCAGATGCCCTATGTACTTTACATGACACCTGATGACGTCATCCAGATGCCCTATGTACTTTACATGACACCCCTGGTAATGACGTCAGCAGATGCCCTATGTACTTTACATGACGCACCCTGATGACGTCATCAGATGCTACCTATGTACTTTGACATGACATCCTGATGACGTCATCAGGATGCCCTATGTACTTTACACTGACACCCTGATGACGTCATCAGATGCCCTATGTACTTCACATGACACCCTGATGACGTCATCAGGATGCCCTATGTACTTTACATGACATCCTGATGACGTCATCAGATGCCCTATGTACTTTGTACATGACATCTTGATGACGTCATCCAGATGCCCTATAGTACTTTACATGACATCCTGGATGACGTCATCAGAATGCCCTATGTACTTCTACGTGACACCCTGACGTCATCAGGATGCCCTATGTACTTCACGTGACACCCTGATGACGTCATCAGATGCCCTATGTACTTTACATGACATCCTGATGACGGCGTCATCAGATGCCCTATGTAACTTTACATGACACCCTGATGACGTCATCAGATGCCCTATGTACTTCACAGCTGACACCCTGAAGCTGACGTCAATAACAGATGCCCTATGTACTTTACATGACATCCTGATGACACGTCATCGGGAAAAGAAGATGCCCTATGTACTTGCTTTACACCTTTGACACCCTGATGACGTCATCAGATGCCCTATGTACTTCACGTGACATTCCTGATGACGTCAACAGATGCCCTATGTACTTTTACTATGACACCCTGATGACGTCATCAGATGCCCTATGTACTTTACATGACATCCTGATGACGTCATCAGATGCCCTATGTACTTTACATGACACCCTGATGACGTCATCAGATGCCCTATGTACTTTTACATGACACCCTGATGACGTCAACAGATGCCCTATGTACTTTACATGACATCCATGATGACGTCATCAGATGCCCTATGTACTTTTTACATGACATCCTGATGACGTCATCAAATACCCTATGTACTTTACATGACACCCTGATGACGTCATCAAGATGCCCTATGTACTTTACATTGTGACACCCTGATGACGTCATCCAGATGCCCTAGGTACTTTACGTGACACCCTGATGACGTCATCAGATGCCCTATGTACTTTACATGACACCCTGATGACGTCATCAGATTGCCCTATGTACTTTACATGACACCCTGATGACGCTCATCTAGATTGCCCTATGTACTTTACATGACATCCTGATGACGTCATCAGATGCTCCTCATGTACTTTACATGACATCCTGATGACGTCATCAGATGCCCTATGTACTTTACATGATTACGTCCTGATGACAATAGTCATTTTCAGATGCCCTATGTACTTTTACGCAGCCACCCTGATGACGTCATCAGATGCCTATGTACTTTACATGACAGACACCCTGATGACGTCATCAGATTGCCCTATGTACTTTACGCATGACACCCTGATGACGTCATCAGATGCCCTATGTACT